>PVIU01001883.1:0-192087 GCA_004026605.1 Ondatra zibethicus | reverse complement strand
GCCCAGGACTCTCCAGCCCCTGGATTCTCCAGCCCCAGGACTCTCCAGCCTCAGGGCTCTCCAGCACCAGGACTCTCCAGCCTCAGGGCTCTCCAGCACCAGGACTCTCCAGCCTCAGGGCTCTCCAGCACCAGGACTCTCCAGCCTCAGGGCTCTCCAGCCCCTGGACTCTCCAGCCCCAGGACTCTCCAGCCCCTGAATTCTCCAGCCTCAGGACTCTCCAGCCCCTGAATTCTCCAGCCTCAGGGCTCTCCAGCCCCAGGACTCTCCAGTTCCAGGACTCTCTAGCTCCAGGACTTGTTTTTTCATTCAACATTAAATTATCATGTCCATCATGTTATTTGTGTAGCTTTGACTCATTCTTCTTAGCCACTGTATTCATTATGTGAGTGAAACATCATTGATTATTTGTTCTCCTGGCAATATGCATTTCATGTATTTTTAATATTTCACTCCTAGAAGCTGCATTATAAGCATTTTGGTACATGTCTCCTGGTGCATCTATGAAAGCATTTAGACATTTATTATACATTACCAAGTCAAACAGATGTGATGGCTTATAATGATTGCTAACCTGATAGGATCAATAATTACCTTGGTAACAAATCTCTGAGCCTATCTGTGAGGAAGTTTTTACATTGGGTTAATTGAGGCAGCAGGGTACATTCCTTGGGCTATATCCCTTGAATTAAATAAAAAAGAGAAAGTGAGCTAAGTACCAGAATTCACCCCTGTTCACTTCCTGACTGTGGTAGCAATGACAATGTGCCAGCTACCTCTCTCTCCCAACACCACACTTTCCTCACCATGATGGCCCATGCCCCAAATTGAGAGTCAAAATAAACCCTCCCTTCTGTACGCTGCTTTGATTAGGTATTTTTGTCACAGCAGAGGAGAGTAACTGATAGGGCACATGCCCCTTCCTTCCAAAGTGGGTCCTGGCTTTTCTCTCAAAATGTCTTCCTTGTGCTTTTTCCTTCCCTTTAATGACAAGAACATCCATCTAATACCATTTATTTGGCAATTAAGAAACACTACCTGGAACTTGTCATTTTATCATGTGCAAGCTCTTATTTCTGTAGTTAAACATTCATTGATTTTTAGCTCTTTAGCATCCACTGATTTTCTTCCTAGTGTTTATAGTTACAATTTTGCCTTGGGGAAACCACTGTACTTTCATTGCTGCTTTCGGGTTTGAGTGGATCCATTGTAGTTTTAGAGGTAGAACATGTATACCAGGGTCATACCAGCTAGGGCATTCTATACCTCTAGTCAGAGTGGCTGGTTTAGTGTAGTACAACACCAAGTCTTTTCTGTTTGCTTGTTTTTTTTTGAAGCAGAATCTCACTATGTAGTCCTGGATGGCCTGGAACTTGCTGCATAGAATAGGCTGGACTTGAACTTTTGGGCACTAGGGTTAAAGGTGTTTGCCACCATGTCTGAATGTCAGACTTTTTTGCTTGAGTGATTAGGTGGAGGATATTCCATTTTATCTTTGTTGACTTGAATGAGCCTGAGATAATGTGAGTCTGAACCTGCTTACCACAAGGTAAAGGGTTGTATGACAATAGCACCAAAACAGAGAAGAGAGAGGGCTGGGCTGAAAGCAAGAGAATAAGGAAGAACTGGACACCTCCTAATGTCATAATTTGAACCCCAAAACATAGTTGTACTCTGAACTAGAACTGGATATTACATATGTGAGTGGGTTCCTTCCTTTTCTTGGGGTTGGGTCCTCTATTATTTGAACCAAAGCATCCTAAGCATTTCACTCACTAAACAGATTAAAAGTTTCAAGAAGTTGGGAGTAGTGGGTGGTGCACACCTCTAATCCCAAAATTTAGGAGACAGAAGCAGGAAGATCTCAATGAGCTCAAGGCCTACCTGGTTTACATAGTAAGATCCAGGACAGCCAGGGCTAGAGAGATACTGTCTCAAAAACAAAGCAAGCCAAAGAAAAACAAACAAAAAGGTGCTTCATGGTTCATCTTCTTACTGTTCTTTGTCTGCTCTCATCCCTTTCTCTCCTTAGCAATCTGGTCTTCAGGCTATCATGATGGGCAGAACAAGGGAAGCATCTGCTTTTGGTCAGAGAAAGTCAAAGTGATGCAAAGCAGAGTATCAGAGTTCACATGTGCTGAGAATGGCATCCTTCAAAAAAAGTTTGGGTGGGTTCTCAGAGCCTGAGCAGCGTGAGAACCACAGTGGAAGAGCAACCTTTAGCCTGTGTGGGTGAAAAGGTGGCTCTACAGAGAGATAGGTTAGGTTTGGGCATCAAAGTCCCATTTAGATTCTGAATGCTGAGAAGAGTGAAAAGAGCATCCAAATGGAAGACCATTTGGTCTACCTACAGAGTCACAGCCTAAACAAGATGAAGAGAACATTTTTATATCCAAGGGATCTCCAATGTGAGAAATCAGTCTTAGTAAGATTTCCAGGTAGCAGTCTGTAACAGGGAGAGAGAGGGTCCCTTTGTTTGTTCGCGCCACCCGGCTAGCTTACACCCGAAATAATCACACAGAAACTGTATTCTGCCTGGCCCATTAGTTTTAGCCTCTTATTGGCTAACTCTTACATCTTAATTTAACCCATTTTTAATGATCTGCATATCACCACGAGGTTGTGGCTTACTGGGAAAGATTCAGCATGTCTGACATGGCAGCTCCATGGTGGCTCTCTCTCTGCTTTCTTTCTCCCAGAATTCAGTTCTGTCTTCTCCACCTACCTAAGTTCTGCCCTATTAGGCCAAGCAGTTTCTTTATTGATTAACCAATGAAAGCAACACATAAACAGAAGGACCTCCTACACCAGCAGTCAGTTCTGTATCAGGAGCCAGAGCCTGAATGGGCTGAAGAGGGCATTTATATGAAAAAGAGCCTTGGCATGCATGCAGTGTTAGAGCCTATGTTAGGCACATCTATGGGGTTGATGTGACAAGGGGAAAAGATCTATAAAACTAGAGGAAATAAGAATGGTTTCTGTTGTTTTGAATTGGACATGGAGGTATTGGTGTGAACTCATGATTTTTAATATTAGTAGAGATGTGTTTTATATTCACATAAACATGCATGTGCATATGCAAATTTTCTACCTCTGTCTTCTGAGAAACCCTAGAATAGTGTCTTCAGAGAAATGAGCACATGTATAACTCACATCTTGACTTCTAAACACTACCCTTCAGTTAAAAAAAAAAAAGCTAAGGTAGTTCCTGGGGAAGCTGATTATTCAGGATGGAAACAGGTGAAGCCTAAGGTGTACCAGGAAGATCTCATATCAGAAAGCCAAGAGTGCTCAAGAATGACGGAGACATCGACATGCTAGAGAAAACTGCCTACATCCCTCTAAAAAGCGACAATACCTACCTGCACAGTGGTTCAGAAGTCCTCAGTGAGCCGGGCGGTGGTGGCGCACACCTTTAATCCCAGCACTCGGGAGGCAGAGGCAGGTGGATCTCTGTGAGTTGGAGGCCAGCCTGGTCTACAGAGCTAGTTCCAGGACAGGCTCCAAAGCCACAGAGAAACCCTGTCTCAAAAAACCAAAAAAAAAAAAAAATAAAAGAAGTCCTCAGCGTCTAAGAATCTCAGTAAAAGTCATTCTGAGTGCAAAGAAGCCTTACCTAAAAGAGTGTATATCATATGATTCTGTTTTCATGAGGCTCTAGACAAGAGAAATTATGATAGAAAAAAACCCTCAGTGATTGCCTTGGGAATTGGGCTGTGGGACTGCATGGGAAAAGGAAATGGAGGAGCTTTTTGTTCTATCTCTCCAAAGAAGCACGAGCTACATTGCTCACAGATTTACACTTAAAATTTACACACCTAATTTTGTGGGAATTATATGCATACCTGTGTATTCAGGAAGAAGTGTGTGTACATTTCGCTTTAAGATGTATCAAAAATACCAGAAATAGATGGAAAGATAAGGAGTGAACAGAGAGACAGCGAGAAGCCATGGGAAAGTGTCAGTGGTCCAGCCTAGGCTGTGGGCACATGGGGCCTCATCCTAAGATTCTGTCAGACTGGCTGTTCATTTGAACATTTTCATAATACAAAGTTGAGAGTGGGAGAGATGAGAGGACAGAGAAGCCAGACACAAAGGACTAAATCTGGGTCAAATGAGCATGAAAACAATGATAAGATTAGATTATAGCCACAAAAAACTGCTGCATACTATTATAAACAAAAGGTGGACAGAAGAGAAAAACTTTTATAAAGGTTAAAAGCACATTTTCAAACTACTACTCATAAACAGAAAAAAGTGACTTTAAAGTAGAAGGGCTCAAAAGAAAAACAATTGTTTTGAGAGTTATCATGTATCCCTGATTAGCCTTGAACTTGCTGTGTAGCTGAGACCAGCCTGATTCTACAGATGTGTACCATAAAACCTAGTTTATGAAGGGCTGGGAATCAAACTCAGAGCTTTGTGCCTGTGAGGCAAGCACACTACTTACTGGGCTATATATCCAGCCCAGCATATATCATTTCATCATTTCATCAACTGATCAATGTTATCAGCATAGGGTTTCTAATAGAGTTCAATAAGAATAAAGCATTGATTATGTGTTCTGATCCTGCCAAAAGATGAATAACCTGGGTTTAACCACAAGGAAACATCAGACAAACCTGTGGAAAGAGCATACTATAAACAACTAGCTTACAACTTTCTGGAAAAGAATAGTAGCTTTATATCCACTCAAGGAAGTAAAAATATAAGAAATAAAAAGAAAAGGAAGAGGAAGAAGATCAGTAAAGAGGTTGGGCCAGTGGTGGCACAAACCTTTAATCCCAGCACTTGGAAGGCAGAGGCAGAGGCAGAGGCAGGTGGATCTCTGTGAGTTCAAGGCCAACCTGGTCTACAGAGCGAGTTCCAGGACTGCCACGGCTACACAGAGAAACCCTGTCTCAAAACCACACACCCCCAAAAGAATCGTTAAAGAGAATAAAGAATTAGCATACTGAAGAGGAACTTTAGACCCGGCCAGACTTGATAGTTTAGAACTTAGAAAAGCAGGAAACTACAAATTCAGGCAGTGATGCTGCAGGTTTGAGAATTGTTAACCTTAGAAACAAAAGAAATCAGTTCACAGAATCTGCCAGGGCTCAAGGGCTGGGCTCAAAACACTCTGCAGTGTGCTCCCCTCTGGAGCACATACACATTCCTATTCGTCTGCACACGCTGGTACTCACTGATTCTCATTTAAGAGCTCTGAACTTCTGGGTCTAGTGGTACAGGCTTGCAATCCCAGTTACTCACTGGGCTGAGGCAGGAGGATTGAAAGTTCAAGGTTGGCCTAGACTACACAGCCAGTTTAAAACCAGTCTGGAAAGCTTAATAAAACATTTTAAATGTTTTTTTTTAAATGGCTGGGTGGTGGTGGTGCAAACCTTTAATCCCTGCACTCAGGAGGCAGAGGCAGGTGGATCTCTCTGAGTTTGAGGCCAGCTTGATCTACAGAGTGAGTGCACAGAGAAACCCTGTCTTAAAGAAATAAAAAAATAAAATAAAAATTAAAAACTAAAGAAAGGGATAGAAAGATACAGTTCAGAGTGCTTGGCCGTCATACATTAGGCTGTAAATTCGATCCCAGGATTGAAAGGAGAAAAAAATTAAATGTATCAGCAGGTTTGGAACAGCCAATGTGCATACATTGTGTGTGTGTGTGTGTGTGTGTGTGTGTGTGCGCGCGCGCGCATGTGTATGTGTGTTATATACATGTTTATAAGTGTGTGAACTTGTGCATGTGAAGGCCAGAGACTGATGCTAGCTGTCCTCCTCAATTCCTTTCCATGTTATTTTCGAGACAGGGTCACCCACTGACTTAGCTGGACTGACTGGCTGACCACTATGCTCCAGGGATCCTTGGGTCTCTGCCTCCCCAGTGCTGAGGTGCCTGACTTTTACGCAGATGCTGGGATCCAAATTCAGAGCCTATGCTTCTATAACAAGAACTTTACCAACTGAGTCACGCTCCAGCCTCTAATACTTGTTTCTGACTTTGTGTACATGGCACAGAAATGAGAAACTGAAAGTTATTACCGCAACTTAAATAGGAAGATGCTAATATTTTACCTTTCTTCATAGATTCTTTCTCCATTCCCTCCTTATATGTATACAAGAGATCATCAACTTCACTCAGATTCAGAAAGCCTGAGCCATCATTGTCCCACTTCTGAAACAGGGCTCCTAGAAGAAGCACCCGTCGGATTCGGAAAGCGTTTTGTCTCGCCTAGGACACAAATGGGAAAATAAGCACGGGAGATGCAGTCTTTGTTGTGGTGGCATGTGTGTTGCATTTAAAGGAAGTGTAGCATCTCTCTCTTTATTTTTTTATTTTTATTTTTTTTAGAAACAGCTTTGCTTTGGTGCTAAGATATTAGAGGAAAAGGCAGAGTCTGATTTTAATTCCCTAATTGCCATTTCCCTGTTTCACTTCTTAACCAAAAACACACTGGAATTTGCTGTACAAAACCAAAACACTTTAGATTAGAAAGGGTAATATACTTTTGAGAGCACATCCTGCTGTTCTTCCAGAAGATCTACATTCCACATTAGGTTCCCAGCACCCATATCTGACAGCTCACAACTGCCTGTAACTGTAGCTCCAGGGGGTTCAAAGCCTCTGATCCTCATAGACACTTAGACTCATATGCACATGCACACACACACACATACACACACACACAGTAAATAAGTATCTTTTGGCTAAGGGAAGGGGATGGCATTTGAGGAGGCCAAAGGGATATCAAGCCTTGAATAAACTCAGTGGGACTAGTTCCTACATTTCCCACGAGACAGCGTAAGCTGCTCATATAAGGTGATGTGTGTGCATGTGAGTACTTATCATTCAAGACAGCAGTAAGTTCTTAGGGAATGTGTGCCCCTGGGGGCCCATGAACACAAATACATACTCAAGGCATAAACATATCCCTAAAGTCTATGCATTGGCATACATATCTGCTCACATGGCAGCCAGTACGCACACACATTGTCACATCTACATCTATCTGTACCTTGGGCTTCAGACTTCAGAGAATAGAAACAAAGCTGCACCCTGAGCCATCTCTTGCCAGAAGCAATCATGTCATTTTTAGGAAAATGCGTTCTCTGGAGTGTGATCTTGACAATCAAAATGTTGTTTAGTGGCTGTGCTGGTGGAAATAAAGTGGTGCGCTTGGCCGTCCATTTTTAAAGAGAGTGTTCTAGGAGCAGCTGAAGTTGCGAGATTTATGGATAATAGTGACCTTACTTGCTGCGTTGGTAAATAATATTACCCACCTGTTCTAAGGCTTTCATTTTCTCTTGTTTTGTTTCAAAATAGTTCTTCTGAAAAAAGGAGGTGAGACTCTGGCTGACACTTAAGGGCGTATCTTCACCGACGAATGTCTCGAGGAGCTGCACAAACTGCAGCAGATTGAGGGACACTCCATCGAAGGCACTCCTCCCTTTTATCTCTTTGTAAGTCTGAATATTCCTAATAATTGCATGGAGGTCTGCAAAGCAGGGGAATGCATCAGACAGTAAAGTAAATGCTTCTCTCAATTTTAGAGGAAAAAAAAATAAGTCCCTGCCATGATAGAAATCCACCATTGCTTTGTTCAGGAGCGGGGACTGGAATACAGGCTTTATTCATCCTAGACATGGACAGTGTCACTGAGCTAAACCCTGCCTCCAGCATCCACTGGTTCTGCCTCTCAGGAATCCATGCTTCATCCATGACAACAGCAGCCATAGTTATCTTTGGAGAACAGTTCTCTTCCATTACCAGTTTAGGGGAGGAGTGGGACGGCACCAAGCCCTCCTACCTTTGTTCCATGGATGTATGATATAAGGTTTGGCCACAAGTTCATGTGTGACAACAGTGCAGCCTATGATAGGCCAATGAGAATTAGCTTCTGCCCTATTTTGAGAACCACTAGGGAAATTTTTGTCTTGTGTTCTAATTGCTGAATTAGTAAAATGTGATGCATAGATAGATGCTTCTGTGGCCATTTTTGAGACAATGTGAAGACAACTGCCTAAAATTGAAAGTGACACAGAGAATATGGCTGAGAAATGGTGTCCTCTGTTGGAACTGGGAACACATAAAGCCAGCTACATTCTGGACTTCCCACTTAAATACATTAATAAATGCTACACACCAGCTCCTCTCCCTGAGGGTGTCAGCTAATATATTTGTCTTGGAGAGCACTGTGGCAACATGAAGTATTTTTTCATAAAATGTCAGCCTACTGATTCATGCTTCATTTATTCATTGATTCAATTACTCATGCCATTATGCCATCTCTGTGGGATCTGATGTAACTTAGAAATAATTACTCATGAGATTTTAAAAACACTGCCAATAAAAGTGGATATAGATGAAGAACGTGAACTTGCCACTCATAGGAACTTGACAAATGCTATGTTTCATCATTAAAATATTTTGGGGACAGATAATGTGTTATTTCTGCCCTGGGAAATGGTTCTATGGGTAAAGGGCTTTGCCGAGCAACCATGAGAATCTGGGTTTAGATCCATGTAAAACCTGGGTGCAGCAGCGTGTGCTTGTAATCCCAGTGCCGTGTGTTGTTGATAGGCAGATCCTGAGGAAATGCTCAACAACCAGTGTAGGTGAAATAGCAAGCTCCAGGTTCCATCAAAGATCTTATCTATAAAATAGTATAAAGTGTCAGCAACAGAAAAAGATAAATCAATCTCTGCTTCCCACATATAAGACATGGATGTCTGCACCCATACATAAGTGCACAAGCATGCATAAATCACACACACAAATACCAATTAGTTAGTTAACTAATTAAATTGAAAACAAAGTTTACTATTTGATTTAGGCTTAAATTACAAAAGATTGCATGTAGAAAATAATCTTGATCTAATTATGATAATTTCTACCACTTAAAGTGATGGAGAAAATAATAAAATAGCATTTAAAAAATATGAGCATTACTTGAAATAATCATAGCTATAACATGGATTGCCTGAGAGCTAAGAATTGCTCTTCCATCAGTTCAATAGTTTTATCTTTGTTAAGTCTTCATAAACAATACATGCTCTATGAAGCTGCTTGTTTGTCTTCCTGGCCACCCAGACTCCCAAAATAATCACACAAAAACTATATTATTTAAATCACTGCTTGGCCAATCACTTAAGTGTATTGCTAGCTAGCTCTTACATCTAGTATTAACCCATTTCAAGTATTTAATATTTTACCACGAGGTTTGTAGCCTACTGGCAAGGTTCTGGTGTGTCTGTCTCTGGCAGAGCTACATGGCTTCTCCCTTGACTTCACCCTCCTTTCTCCCAGCATTCAGTTTAGTTTTCCCAGCCTAGCTCTGCTCTACCCTATCTCAGGCCCAAAACAGCTTCTTTATTAACCAATGGTATTCATAGCATACAGAGGGGAATCCCACATCAAAGACAGACTCACCTGTCTCACATGTTTGGGTGTAGACCTACTAGGGAAATAAATATATTTTTAATTGAGTTCTAACTTCTAGTATGTGATTCCTTTTGTATGTTTGGATCGTGTCTTTAAAGCAGCATTAGGATATGCAACAGTTAAAAATAAAGTATACCAATGCCAGCAGTTTAAAGCCTGAGAACGTTCACAATAGTATACGTCACCACCCAAAGCATGCCACCACCCAAACGCCCATCTTTCCTCTAGATTTGTCAGTTCCCAGGGACAAGACGGTGTAAGGATGTCAGTATGTTCTAGTTCAACCCAGCTGTCACCAGCAGGCACAGTGGTGAACTAGAGTCACGTATGGACTGCCATCTGTGTTTCCTAGTGTCTTTTTTCACATGTACCTGTGAATCTGGAGTCAGCATAGATCAATTTTGCCTGTTCCTCATCTTCAGATTGGACATGGTTCATATTCCAGTCAAAGATGGAGAATTCCCCTGTGAAAACACATTCCACCACACAGCCCGTTTCACTTCACTTTGACCATGCTTTTCCTCTCAGGCACAAAGGAAAGGAGAGCTAAGGGAGCAGCTACCTGACCACTGTTTTCCTTCTATATGTTGGGGCTTCGGGTCACAGGCTTTGTCTTTCTGAGAGTCCTTTTTTGAAGTTTCTAATGGGAATAAAAGAACAAGATAAGGCTGGTGTGATGGCTTAGTGGGTAAACATTCTTGCTGTCAAATCCAACGACCTGAGTTTAGCCCCAAGGGTTCACCGGGTAGAAGGATAGAGCTGACTCCTGAAAGTTTTCCTCTGACCTTCACACATGTACTGTGACATGTGCGCGCGCGCGCGCGCGCGCGCACACACACACACACACACACACACACACACACACACAGGAGAAAAGAAAATTCCTTGCATGCATAACAACCCAAACTCCAAGACCTTCCCATGTATGTGTGTGTGTCATAATCAGCCAAAATAAAATCACTTAATAATTTTAATTGTTGAGAGAGGCTGGAGCAAAAGCTGTTTGGCTAGACAAAGTGAGATTGTATTTCCCAGCCTCTCTTATAGCAAAGTGTTACTAGATGTCTGAATTTTAACCAGTGAGATGAATACATATTGAAAATCAGGGCGTTGGAGAGATGGCTTAGCCATTTAAGAGCTCTTGTGCTTGAAGAGGGTCTACTTTCTGTTCCTAGCTCCCAAAGGGTGTCTCGCAAGCATCTGAAACTCTAGTTCCAGAGGCTCTGATGCCCTCTTTTGGCCTCTGTGGGTACTGCATACATGGTGCCACCATGTATAAAAGCAAAAAACACCCATACACATAAAATTTAAAAATGCTTTAAAATAGTTAAAATTCAGAGTGTTTTTTGTCTGAAATATAAGTTTTTGGAAACTCTTATAGAAAAATGTAAAAATGAAAGAGGTAAAATACTGTTTTCATGTTTGTTTTTCTGAGACAGGGTCTCTCTATATAGCCTTAACTGGGTTGGACCTCACTATGTAGACCAGGCTGGCCTCCAACTTGTAGCAATTCAGTTTCCTCTGCCTCCTGAATGTGAAGATTAAAGGCATATGCCACCATTCCTGGCCCATTTGTTGTTGAAATAAAAGAAAAATTAAAAGTGACTTGCATTTAGAACAACAATGTTTCTGCTTTCAAAAAACCATTAAAACATTCCTAGATTTCCTATTGATGGACTTTTGGTATAAATGAAATTCTAGGCAAATTATTAATAAGCGTTCTGGTTTTCATCTAATTGAGCATTCAAAGTCTAGGCTCAAGTGCTGAGCAGGAAAATACACCTGCGGCTTACATGATAAGATATGCCAGCAGAAGCACTAACTTAATGAGTGCTTTCTGAAAAGATTTTTTAACGATCACTCCAGGAAACAAAAAGATGATTTGATAGAACTAGCTAACTACCTGGAAGATGATCTTTTTCACTGCTCCCTGGCAGACGATCATCTTTGCTGTATGTGGGAACTTCCTCATCCTGTTGGGAATCCAAGGCAGCTTGTTCCTCCTCATTTATGACTGGCAAAGAGTTTTCTTCTTGAGATTCCATTTTATCGAATTCCGAGGCTTCAGTTTCTTTTAAGGTGCCGCTTTTTTGTGAGGTTGAATCTGCGTCCTGTTCTTCTAGAATGGTGTCTATTGGTGGTCCTTGCTCTGCGTCAGACTGTGGCTCCTCCGTTATGGACTCTTCGCATGGTTCATACTCTGAAAACGACATTTTGCGTCCGGATCCTTTGCGCTGTCCTTGTTCTACCCCTGATCCTTTGCGCGATCCGGCTTCCGAACCCCTACGAGACCCCGTATCTGCAGATGATTTTCTGCGTTGTCCTGTTATTGATGCTCTGCGTCGCACAGGTTCTGAAACTGACCCTCTCTGTGATCTTTCTTCATCTGTAACTGACCCTCTTTGTGGTTCTTGTTCTGACACCGATTCTCTGTTTGAGTCTTGCCCTGTCTGTGGCTCTTGTTCTGATGCCGAGCTTCTGCGGGACCCTTGCTCTGCAACTGACTCTCTCTGCTGTGTTGGTTCTACCGCTGAGCTTCTGCGGGACCCTTGCTCTGCAACTGACCCTCTGTGTAATCTTGGCTCTATTGCTGACGCTCTGCGGGATCCTTGTCCTGAAATGGATGATTTGTGTAACCCTTTGCCCTGTTCTTGTCCGGTAAGTGACCCTCTGTGGGGTCTCTGTTCTCTGCTGGTTCCTTGTTCTGAAGTCAGCTGTGCTCCTGGCTCTGTGGCTGACTCTGGGGATGGTTCTTGGTCGGCACTTGTCTCTCTAGGCTGTTGTGGAAGATTTTGATCTTCTATTTCTTGGGGTTTGCCAGCAAGTTTTTCAGCAACTAACACATTCATTCTTAAGAGCAGCTCATCAAAGTCTTCATAAATGTGCTTCTTAATATCTGTATCTCCCCAGAATTCAGACCACTCTATCTCCTCAAATTCGGTTAATGGCCCTATTGCAGACAATAAAGGATTTATCTAAACAATCGATCTTACAATACAGAATCAGAATTATTGAATTAATGTAAAAAATAGCATTGAGGGCAGTCATTATAACATAAGCTTATTACTTTAAAAACATATCAGAACTGGGTGTGATAGCAGATGTCTTTAATCCCAGCACTCAGGAGGTAGAAGCAGGCAGATCTTGAATTTGAGTCTAGCCTGGTCTACATAATGAATTCCATACATAGAGAGAGAGTCTGTCTTCAATAACAACAACAAACCCACACAAACAAACAAAATTAGGTACCTTCTGCTGCAAGTAGACACTCAAACAAACATAAAGAATTCTCACTACTATGAATTATCAACTCTTCCTGAAGGGTGTGGTTTACAAAATGAACATATCTTTTATTTTCTATTTGGAGGGTTGCTTGAATTGCTAAAACAAATGTCCCTTTCTTCTTTGGTCCCTTTGCATGCAATTAGTGCAGTATAGAGATGGGGACTGCCTTTCCATCTCAAGGATTTTCTAAAGTATCTGCAATACAGGCTGGAGAGATGTGCTTGCTGCCCATCTCTGATGACCTGAGTTTGATCCCCAGAGCTCACACAGAGACAGAAGAAGAGAACTGATCCCACGAAGTTGCCCTCTGACCTCCTCTGACTGTGGCATGCATGCACCCTCCCCTTCAACACACACACATGCTCAAATAATAATAATTAAAATTGAAAAATCCTGCAGTATACAAAGAAAAACTAGCCTTATCGATGACAACCTTTCCCTGGGTTTAATTTATATCCTTTCTCTTCAATTCTTCTTTATTACTCAACTCTTCTTCTATGACTTAGGTGGACAGGTGGCTCAGAATTTTACGCAAAGGAGTTAGAGTGAAGCTCTGGGGTAGATTGTATGCTTAATATAAGTGCAATTTTTAGTAGAGAAGAAAGAAAGGGAGGGAGAGACAAAGGGTAATGGGACCGGAAGTTTCTCTCCTGCCCTCCAATTCCCAAATAACCACCCAGAGGTTTAATATTATTCATAAACTCTTTGGCCTTTTAGCTCAAGTTTAATATTAACTAGCTCTTACAACTTAAATCAACCCATTCTATTATTCTATATTTTAACATGAGGCTTGTGGCTTGTTACCTCACAACTTTCTTCTCCAGCAGCTGCTGGCGTCTCCCAGACCCACCTACTTTTTCCCTTAATTTTTGCTTGGATTTCCCACCTGGCTCTATTCTGCATGGCTATTGGCCAAATTGGCTTCTTCATTAACCAATGGTAATAAAACATATTCACAGCATACAGAAGAGTATCCCACATCAGGATGAGATAGTGGAAAGAAGGAAGGACTTTAGGAAAAAACTGGATGGTTTTCACAAAGATCTTGCTATTGATCCCAGTAACAAAATCTGCTGGATATGACTATGCTGCCCATGACCCCAGGTGAGGGGGAGATTTATAGTCCCCAAGACTTACTAGGCTACATAATGAGACCTGATCTGAAAAGGCACTCCCCGCAAATAAAATCCCACAAAATCCTGTCTGTCCCCATTCTTCTCAAAATATTTAATAATTAAGTTATAACATTGTGGCTCCTACAACTTTCAGTATATTACCTACAGATTCTTGAGTATCCAAGTAATAAGTCTACACACAGAAATAAGATATTAATATTGTTTAGCAAACTTGACCATTAAAAGGCATTCTCTTCAAAAAAATAAAAATAGAGCTGGAGGATGCCTCAGAGGTAAAGGACATGCTGCCAAGACAGAGGGAGGATCTGAACCCCACATGGTGGGAGGAGAGAACTTACAGCTGCCTTGTGGTTTCAGTGGGAATGCCATGGTACTCTCCCTCTCATAATAAATAAGTGTAAAAAATCAACAGCCTTGTAATGGTGTTTATTGATAAACATATAAAAGAATATTTTAATATGTTAGTATACATGTATATTTTAACCACAAAAGCAAAGTAAGTAAAGCTGCTTCAGAAAAGGAAACACCTCTCACAGAAATCTTAGAATTCTAGTTTGGACATTATAAATGGAATAACCATTCTTAACTTAGTTTCTAAAGCATCCAAAGTATTCCCAAAGCTTTTCTTCACTGAATCACATTTAAAATTTGTTCTGGCTGAATTTTGCTGTGACAGAAGTTTGGATATTGCACTCTGGTGAAAACACATGTGTTTGTGAAGAAGAGTGGGAATATGAACAAGTAGATAAAGTATGGTTACCATGACTTAGGGATATGGTACAAAGAGATCCCTTGGGAGTAGAAGGATCCCATGTTATCTACCATTGTCCTACGACACCCAACTTCAGTACACTCTTACCTCTGAACAACACTTACATTGTCTTGGGTTTCGGAGTAAGCTCCTAGCAGTGTGTGAACTTTGATCATAGAATGTTTCAAGTAAGGCCAGTGTCTGCTGTCGATCCAGGACCTTCACCTACATAGAAAGTTTGCAACTAGTAGCTGCAGTGGATTCAAAATTTTTACGATGCCAGATGACGACTTTCTGAGTAATTTATCATTGTGACCATCACGAGTTCCATCATTATTGTGAAATAAAAGTTACAGCATCAAAATCCATAAGCTGGATCGTATGTTCATTTCTCCCATTTTGTTACATGTCAAAACACCATGGGGATAGTGGATAGTTAACAAATATTTGCTGTGACTGACTTTCCTTGATGAATTCAATATACAGTCCTCAATTCTTATCTAACCTGACCTTGCGCATCACAGGTAACTGTAATCACTGCTTCTCCTTCAACTGCCACAACCAATATATTATCATTTTTAAAGCATCTCCTAATAGGTAAGCATTCCCTCAATATCTCTCTGTGTCTCTCAAGAACAATTCCATAAGAACCACCCTACACACAGAATTTTATTCACCAAAGCTATTATTTTTATGACATAAAAATTCTGGAATGGGCTCAGTTGTTTGAAGTGCGTGTATGTGTGTAAAATAAAATATATTTTACTTATTTATTTAATAAATATATCTGGTGCTGTGGGATAATGCTCTTGAACACTACAAAGATTTGTCACCTGTATTAGTTTAATAAAATGTCCAGTAGTTAGGCAGGAAGTATAGGTGGGGCAACCAGACTAAGAGAATTCTAGGAA
Organism: Ondatra zibethicus; assembly: GCA_004026605.1. Lineage (NCBI taxonomy): Eukaryota > Metazoa > Chordata > Mammalia > Rodentia > Cricetidae > Ondatra > Ondatra zibethicus. The sequence goes on along the minus strand of PVIU01001883.1, from coordinate 176,568 downwards.
GAGGAAAGGTAGAGAGTCAGTTGTCATCTAGAAGCAGAGGAAGCAAGACTGCCTTACTGAAGAAAGGTACCAAGCCACATGGCTAAACATAGATAAGAATTATGGGTTAATTTAAGTTGTAAGAGGTAGTTAATAATAAGCCCAAGCAACAGGCCAAACAGTTTATAATTAATATAAGCATCTGTGTGCTTATTTGGGACTGAATGGCTGTGGGACTGGGCAGGACAGAAACTCCCGTCAACAATCTAGATGGTTTTACAAAGACACAGTAGTTATTAACTTTCACTAGGAATGTCTGGGAAAATGTTTTCCCTCTATTGTTGAGTTGAGCATACAGTGATTCTAGGACTTGTGTGTTTGTGTTCTTTGTCCATTTCTCTTTAGGTGCTTATATGGTGGCTGCCATTAGGGGCCAGTCACGGTGCCTGTTGACTGTGTGGTAGACAGACCTCATGCTGCTTACCCCTTTGGAAGTTTTCTTATGGATTTCATGTTCTGTGCCCTGGGTTGCCGTCTAGAGATGGTCCTGGAACTTCTCTGCACAGCCGACCCCCTTCACAGTGCATATTTAGGAGTGCTAACCATTGGCCACCACGGTGAATGGAAAATGCTCTTGGGTCCATTTCCTTAGACCTCCTTCCGCTGTCCTTAAATCCCCCCTCCATGCTGCCTACTTGGACTTTCCAAATATTTATAATGTTACCTTCAGCCTCCAACTCTGATTAGAGCCAAGGAGGAATGGAGACTCAGGTAGTAACCTAACTTAGAGACCAGCCGACCGTCTCCAGCCTCCTTCCACCACCAACTGCTTGGATGCTATTTTTGGACACCATTATTTATCCTTCCTTGTGCTAGGATTCTCTAGTCTTTCTCAAGAACCCAGTATTTTTATCTTAAAATCCAGGTTTTCTTTTCTCTTTTTGATTCAGGTTTTCTAAATGTTTATTTTAGCCAGTGCGGGGGGCGGGGAATTCCATTCAGAAATTCAATTGACTTTTCTATTCTGGATTCTGCCTTCCTTCCAAGAGTACCATGGTGACTGTTTAATGATGAGAGGAAAAACAGGGAGCACAAGCAAACCTCTACTAATTCCTCCAGATAGCATCCTGCCATGTTGACCATGGCAATGGAGCTGCGGTTAAATTAGCTGGCCAACAGTGGTTGCCTTCTAGGCATCTTACCAGGAAGTAAAAATCATCACACCAGAATAACCTAGCAAGTTCTGACAAAAAGGCACTGTTCAAAGAAGCGCTCGAAAGACAAATAGGCATTGCAGATTTTATAAACTATATTCCTGATTTAAGTTAAGTTAGTAGGGATCTGAGAATTGCATATTGATATTGCAATATGTCAGTTTCCTTTTGAGAATTACTTTTTTTCTCAGCTGTTGTGGCTATCAACATGTTTAATCCCAGCACACAGGAGGCTGAGACAGGCGAATCTCTAAGTTTGAGGCCAGCCTGGTCTATAAAGCAAGTTTCAGGAAATCCAGGGCGACACAGAACCTGTCTTGAAAAATCAGAAAGATAAGAAGGAAGGAAGGAAAGAAGGAAGGAAGGAAGGAAAGAAAGAAGGAAAGAAGGAAGAGAAAGCAAGAGGCTATAGATGGCTCAACAGGTTAAGGAACGTGTTACCAAGGCTGCCAACCTGAGTTCAATGCCTGGGCCCCACGTGGTGGGGATGACTGCTGTAAGTTGTCCTCTGACCTCGCATGTGCACCAAGTCATGTGCATGGGTACTTGCACACATCCATAACAGACACATAAATTAGTACATATGTCCTAAGAAAATTAATTGATTCATTTATCAAGAGTACATAACAAAATATACTCACTGTATCATACAGGACCTCTCTCTTTCTCTCTCTCTGTTTTTTCAACAGACTTCCTTTGTGTAACAACCTTAGCTGTCTTGGAACTTGCTTTGTAGACTAGGCTGGCTTCAAACTCATAGAGATCCCCCTGCCTCTGCCTCCCAAGAGCTGGGACTAGAGGCATTCACACCATGTTCAGCCACATAGGATCTCTTTAATGACTACCTTCAGGAGAAATGTTTGGTTCTATTTCAAACCCCATTCTGTATCTGTTTCTATTTTTCCCTCTGTCTCTCCTTCTATCTCTGTCTCTCTATCTCTCCCTCTGTCTGTCTCTCAGGCCTGCAGGTACACATGCACGCATGTGGAGGCCAGAGGACAATCTTGTCTTTTCAAACAGGCTTTCTCACTGACCTGGAACTTACTAAATAGCCTCGGCTGTCTGGCCAGAGCACCTCGGGACCCACCTGTCTCTATCCCCAGTGCTGGGATTCTAAGCATAAGCCATCATGCTTCTTGGCTTTTCACATGAGTTCTGAGGCTTAAACTCAGGTCCCCATGCTCGCATGGCAAATACTTCCACCAACCAAGCTATTTCTCCAGCCCCTTCAACCCTTTATCTTAAGCAATAATTTATATTTCTCATAAAATATGGCCCATGGGTATGTTTTGTTATTTGTCTGTCTCCCTGAGCCCTTCACATTCACTAGCAGAAACCTTAGATTCAATCTTGAAGATAAATACTATAAAAATTTAGGTCACTGTGGCCAAATTATAGCTCCATTCAGTATCCTTTCTCTTTTGATTCCCTCCATTCCCTGAAGTTTTTTTTCCTATTCTTGTGAATGTCCTTAGATCCCTTCTGGAGGAGGCTTTCATGGATTCGGCCAGCATGGGGCTCACATTGTACCCTGCCCTGCTCATACTAGTGAAGAATACTGTCAGGATAGTTAAAGGTGACCCCAAGAAGCCAAGGGTATGATGTCTGTTCATGCCTTCTTTGTGTAGACTTGCAGAGAGAAGAACATAAGAAGGAAAGCCCAGAGATCCATTAATTTTGCAGAATTTTCCCAGAAGCCCTCTGAAAGGTAGATGACAATGTCCAGGAAAGAGAAATATAAAAGCAGATGTAGTACACATGGCCAGGAAATGAAGGATTATGAACCAGCTAAGAGAAAGCAAGAAGAAAAAAAGATCTAATGTCACCCAGAGACCACTGTCTGTATGTTCCTTGTTCCACTTTGATTGCTGCACTAAGATCAAACCTACGAACCCTGGCATCTCTATTGATGATGTGGCACCAATGGTGGGTGACATGTCAAGTGACAGGGAAAAGCAGCTGTGCATCATTCAGATTGTGCAGCTGAAGAGGTGTGGAAGGAGGCTTCGATCATAGTTCAAAAGAAAGTCTGATGGCACAAACATCACACAGAAGTTTCCAGAAAAAGGCAGAAGAGGAATAAAAGAAGGCAGCAAGGGGAAGAATAAAAAAAAAAAGCCTACCTCTCCTTGTGAATGCCTTTGAGTAGGGATAAGCTGCTTTCAACACATCTCATTTTGTTTTGTTTTTTGAGCAGGATCTCGCCTATGTAGTCCTGGCTGGCCTGGAAATCTCTGTATAGATCATACTGGTCTTGAATCCACAGAGATCTGTCTGTCTCTACCTCCTGAGTGTTGGGATTAAAGGCATGTGCCACCCACCATTCCTGGCTTTTGACACATCTTTCATTTGAGTCATGTCTACTGCCTTCATTCATTTTAATTATAAAGTTCCATCAAGATCATATTATAGTTTCTCAAGATGCTAGTGGTTTACATGAAGTGGCCATTGGTGTCTGGACACCTGAAACTGTATTTTATAGATATTAACATTTTAGAACAAAAAGGTGGATGCTGGAGAGCTGGCTTAGGGGTTAAGAGCATGCATTAGTTCCTTTTCTGCTGCTGTGATAAGACACTGTGACAAAGCAACTTATAGAAGGGTTTATTTGGGCTTATGTTCCAGAGGATTAGAATCCATAGTGGTAGGGACAGCATGGTAGAAAGTGAAGCTGAGAGTTCACACCTCCACCCCCATGAATCAGAGAGATCAGACTGGGAGAAGGTAAGGTTTTTCATGTCAAAGTCCACCCCCAGTGACATACTTCCTTCAGGAAGACTGTGTAAGTGTTACAGCTCTGAGAATTGCAGGGGACAGTTTGCCCCAGTGAAAGTGCTACAGCTCTCAGGGAAGAGGTTTCCCCAAGTGAGTGTTTCAGCTCTGAAGGGAAAGGTATCCTGGAAGTCAGGAGTTAAGGAATATCACAAAGTCACACCATACAAGTCTTACATCAGAGATTTATCGGTAGAGACCCAAGAGGGTGGCTGCCTCCGCTCTGGCAAGAAGCAGCAGTGAACTAAGCAGAGGAGGCTTTATATAGGGTTTCTTAGAGGTGGGTGGAGTTTTCCAGGGTGGCCTGGGATTGGAGGGGTTATGTGGCCTGATCTTGGGGCAAATGTGGGGATTGGTGGGATTTTGTGCTCAGGGGTTGGTGGGTTTGGGTAAGTTTTTTCACCCAGAAATGGGTTCAGACCTTTTGCTCTATAGGTTGTATGTCTTAAACCTCCACAAATAGCCCCATGAACTGGAATCAAGTGTTCAAATGTCTATAAAGTCTATAAAAGACTATAGGGGGTATTTCTCATTCAAACCATCACAGATCACTTGTTGCTTTGGCAGAGGACTTGGGTTCAGTTCCCAGCACCCACATAGTGGCTTACAGCTTTCTTTAACTTCAGTTGGAGAAATTACAGTGCCCTCTTCTGGCCTCCGCAGGCACTGCACACATGTGGTGCACATACATACATGCAGGCAAAACAAACATACATATAAAATTAAATAAATATTTAAAATAGGTAAAGTAAATACAAAGGCACTCGTGTTCTTACACCACAGTTTGCTCTTGGTGTGAGAAGGCACCTGGAGCTGTTTTAGGCATTTTATTTTCAATTTGTAAGGTATAAGGTCGATGTCTACTGTATATATCTAAGGTTTGTAATGAGAAGAAAATAACTGAACAGGCTCCTGATGTACTTTCCTTGATGTGAAGGCTGTGGGGGAAGATGCCTTTTAGAGGAGCTGTAGCTCAGGGGATGCATAGAGGCTGAACCTGTGCGCACTGGAGGGGGCATTCATTTTTGCCTCGGGTTGTCTTGGTTAGTTTTTTTTTAAATATAGTAACATGGCATTCTGTTCTAACTCTTAGTGTAGAAAAGGGGGATGGTGGTCAGTGGATATGAGAATATTTGGAATTGTTTTTAGTTACATTCTGTACATTTCAAATTATTCATTTATGTACTTATGTACTTATTTATTTATAATCTAGACTCTTCATCATCAGCAAAGCCGCAGACTGTTTCTTCAATGGAAGCAGAAGAACTTTGTTACCTTAAATAATTGGCAATGCTCTGCTGCTTCTTGCATGTTTAGAGTACTGGAATATTTGTAAAGTTAAATAGTATTACATTAAAAATCACTATCAATATTTATCCAGAAAGTTGTCCATCTCTTTTTAAGTTTTCCAATTTAGTGGAGTACAGGTTTTTGAAATATGACCTAATGATTCTCTAGATTTCCTCCGTGTCTGTTGTTATGTCCCCCTTTTCATTTCTGATTTTGTTAATTTGGATATTCTCTCTTGGCCTTTTGGTTAGTTTAGATAAAGGTTTGTCTATTTTGTAGATTTTCTCAAAGAACCAACTCTTTGTCTCATTCCCCTTGACCAAAGAATGGATAAGGAAAATGTGGTACATTTACAGAATGAAGTACTACACAGCAGAAAAAATAGTGACATCTTGAAATTTGCAGGCAAATAAATGGATAGATCTAGAAAACATCATATTGAGTGAGGTAACTCAGACCCAGAAAGACAAATATCATATGTACTCACTCATAAGTGGCTTTTAGACATAAAGCAAAGAAAACCAGCCTACAATTTACAACCCCAGAGAACCTAGACAACAATGAGGACCCTAAGAGAGACATACATGGATCTAATCTACATGGGAAGTAGAAAATGACAAGATCTCCTGAGTGAGTTGGGAGCATGGGGACTATGGGAGAGGGTAGAATGGGAGGGAAGAGGGTTAAAGGGAAGGGAGCAGAGAAAAATGTATAGCTTAATAAAAAATGTAAATAACGGGCTGGAGAGATGGCTCAGAGGTTAAGAGCACTGGCTGCTCTTCCAGAGGTCCTGAGTTCAATTCCCAGCAACCACATGGTGGCTCACAACCATCTATGAGATCTGGTGCCCTCTTCTGGTGGCCGGCATACATGTAGACAGAACATTGTATACATAATAAATAAATAAATAATTAAAAATAATGTAAATAAAAAAATCACCACCGAGCATGGGCATACAAATAAACAAACATAAGCCTCATTAAGCAAATTTTAATATTTCACTTAAATCTGTGTCTACTGCTGAAAGTCCATTTAATGCCCTGGCTCAGTTCTCCTCCAAATCTTATTCTTAGAAGTACTTTTGAGCTGGATATGGTGGCACACAGCTTTAATCCCAGCACTCAGGAGGCAGAGGCAGGCGGAAGCCAACCTGTTCTACGGAGAACAGCTGCTACAAAGAGAAACCCTGTCTCGAAAAACAAACAAACCAGAGAGATAGAGAGAAGAAAAGAGAGAGAGAGACTTTTGAATATAAACTTTTAAGATCTAGCGTAAGGGACTGGAGAGACTGCTCAGCGGTTCCCGGCACCTATATCACTCACAAATGCCTGGGACTCCAGCTCCAAGGATCCACACCCTTTCTGGCCTCTGCTGGCACTTGCACACATACGAGATTGACTTAGAACAGGTCGAAAATGCTGAAAAGCAATGCCACTCAAGGTGTGGATCAGGGTGGGCCCATTCAAAAACCAGAAAGTACAAGCACAGAATAAGATCGAGGAAACTTTACAACAATTTGAGAAAATAGCTGATAAGTCAGGCTTTAGCCAGATGATTTTTAAAAAGTAGATTGTACTCTCTGTTTCTTTTCCCCCCTTAGTAACCAATGTCTCTATCAAATGGTGGTCAACGGGCCGCCATTATCAAGTATGACACAACAGAAACTTACAACATCACCGACAAGCTGTCCCCTCGGGTCTCACCTACCTTCCCACTGTCACAGTACAGGAAGAGCTCAGCAAACATCTGTCTCCGCATGTCGCTTTTTATGATCTCCCGGAATTCTTCTGCACGGTGACAAAGGTGTTTTAGGAGCTCTTCAAAAACTTCACTTTTCAAGTCTGCAACGTGTGAAGAGATGTACTGCAGAAAACAGTAGGATAGATGATGAATTAAAACCATGTTCTTTGTTTGGGTTTTCCCAATGGTTTTCAGTCCACACATATGAATGATATCAGCTGTAAAATGTGTCGGCATCATTTGCTTATCATTTAAAGAATTTTCATGTAAGTGCCAATCTGTGCGTTTGCCTTGGTTCCCTCCTTATTGCCATGAAGAGATGCCATGAAATCAAACTTAAGAGAGAGAGCAGAGCGAGACGGTCTTGATATTCTCAAAGTCCTTCTTCTGGTCTATTCCTAGAGCCATTGAATCATGAGCATTTTACTATCAGCCCTACCGAGTTGGTTTCTAGTTCTTGTAACTAACATGTAATTAACATGCTTTTGAAAAAGATCCATTTTAGTAATCTGTCACTGAAAACAAGTCATTTGTTTTAAATAGAACATGTCATGAGCACAAAAATGTTGAAGTATTTTTATTTCAAAATTATTTTTACTTTATGTATATTATTTTTTTCCTGCATGTGTGTATGTTTACCACATGGATGCCTGGTACCTAGGAGGCCAGAAGAAGGCATTGGGTCTCCTGAAATTGTGAGCCACCATGTGGAAACAGGATGAAAGTTCAGTTTTCTACAAGGGCAACAAGTGCCCTAACCACCGGGCCATCTCTCCAACCCAACATGAGAACATATTTAAAGCTGATTGTTCACCTTCTCATCAATATCATCTGGGCACATTTAGGATGCAGTATGTAAAAGACACATTTGGGACTGGAGAGATGGCTCAGGAGTTAAGCATACTTGCTGCTTAATCATGAGGACCAGAGTTAGAATCCCAGAACCCATATCAGATGGCTCACAAATGCCTGTAGCTCCAGTTCCAAGGGATCTGACAACCTCTTCTGACATCTGAGGGAACCCACGCACATGCATGTGTGTATAGTCACACAGATGGAGACACTAGCACATATACACATCTACTTTTTAAAAAGATATATTATACTTGTAGCCATGTAAATGAATTATAAACTATTACTTGACTTGCAAAATAATGTTGCTTGTTTGTTTGAAGGCAGGGTCTCATCTTCAGCCTGACCTCAGATTCCTATGTAGACAAGACCAGCCTTAAACTTCTGAACCTTCTGCCTCCACTTCCTGGCTGCAGAGATTACAGTTATGCCCTACCATGCCTGGATTCTGCTGTGCTGGGGGCATGGTAGGAACTGATCTACCAACTGAGCTACCAATTGTCACTATTCTTGATGGGTCAATGAGCACAGTTAAGTTCTTCTCTACTAACTGGAGAAGCAGAGTAGTATAATGGGTTAAAAGTTTGTCTGGGTTCAAAGCCTGGTTTCCATGCTCTTTTGCTTACAAAATGGGTATCACAGTAGCAGTTATCTGGAGGGACATGGTGAGGTCATATGAATGTGTGCACAGTATGCACAGATTCTGGGTATCCCATGTAATAGCTTTATAGCCATTTTTCCTGTTTACTCCACAGTAGTTAAGAAATTGGTGAATAGCTTTTTCTTTATAGAATAAGACACTCCTTCCAGTGGACGGAAAATATATTCTTAGAGGAGGAGAGCTGAATGAGATCAGTGATTTTCACAGTGTGGCCCATACACCAACAGCATCGCCTGAGAATATATTGGGAACACAGTTTCGAGCTCTGCACTTGAGTTACTGCCTCAGAAACCTTGGGGTTGAAATCAATATGTGTTTTAAGAAGCCCTTATAGGGGATATAGGTTTACTAAGGTATGAGAACCACTGAGCTGGATGATGTGGGCTAATTGACCCAATTAGTTCAGTATCCTAAGATCTTATTGTTTAGTACTAATGACTCTTTGCTTGATTAGTAGACATTTTCTAATTTACTCATATTGTATAATTATTACATAATTGGCATTTTTATATTGTGGATCAATCCTCTAATGTTGAAGAAATATTGGTTCATGATAAATATATCACTTATATTCTATCTAGCTTTTGGGAATTAATGCTAAAGCCATGTGAATTTTTTGGGGTAAGGGGATTCTACTGAATTAGCTAAAAACCTTTCTCTGAAAGACACCATGGATTCATAACCTATAGGTTTTCTGAGTGAACATATTCTAATTGTGAAAGGTGTCGGTTATATAACATAAAGATTACCAGTTATCCACCTAACTGAAGATTCAATTCTAATGAGAACAATTACAGAAAGTTAACCATGTCTTAAAGAACAGAAGAAATGTGAAAATACATGGGACCCTTTATACCAAGGCTGCTTTTATACCCTTGCAAAGAATGAGATTATTTTAGAACTTAATGACCTTCATTTTAAAAGCTCTGTGAGCTGCTTAGCATTTGAATTGCCCTTTGTCAAACCACCTCTCTGAGTCAGGACTTAAAAAAAATGGACTCTGTCTGGGCTTCTCTATTCTGATTTGATGTTGAGAACATGGCAAATGCCACATTTAATAGATTGGTAGTTGCTGTTAAGAGTCTACTGTATTGGGCCATCAAGAATTATGCTTGTTTAGTTGTAGAAATAATGGAAGAGTTCACAGAGTAGCTAATGTAAGAGCAATGGGAAGAAAACCATGCTTGGAAACTGTCTAGCTGAGGTATTAACTTCCAGATTGTATCTGTAAGTCTTGGTAGTTTCTGAGGAGTATGCAAACAAGGTGTATAGATTATAGTAGTAGAGACTGTTTGCGATCTAGCATTGAGGAAGCAGTATGTTTGTACAGAAAACTACCTTTCCAGTTTCAGAGAGAGAGTTTAGACAAGAACAATTATTGAGAGTTGGGGATACAGATCAGTGGTAGAACATTTATTCAACACACACAAGGACATGTGTTTGATCCCAAACACTGTTTACAAAAAGGCAATTATTGCTAGTTCTGCACTTAGCTAAGCAATCCTACTCCTGAACTCTTGACTTTTAAAAACTCTTATCTAGCAAATGAATTAAACAAATGACACATTTGATAACCAGTAAGTAAAAATGACTAAAATATACAGTGTTGCCCCTTATTAGTGAAATATAACAGGTAATAACATGTACTCAGCGGTATTTCCCCCAAATTCCTGTTGCAGGCCTAATCTTTAGTATCTCAGACTATGACTATATTTAGAGATAGAGTTTTTGAAGAGGTAATTAAATTAAAATGGGGCCTTTAGATGTAGGCCCTAATCTAGTAGGACTAATGTCCTTATATGAAGAAGAAATTAGAACCCACACAGCTGGATGAATATGTGAAAGTATGGGGGATAATTAGTCATCTATAAACCAAGGAGACCTACCATCACAAGGGTTAACTAGCCATCTATAAACCAAGGAGACCTATCATCACAAGGGTTAACTAGTCATCTATAAACCAAGGAGTCCAATAATCACAGGGGAAAACTAGTCATCTACAAACCAAAGAGACCAATCACCACAAGGAATAGTCACCACAAGGTGACTGATCATAATATAAACCAACCTTGCTGACATTTGTCTCAGATTTCTAGCCTACAAGATCATCAGAAGTAAACTATTTGTTATTTAATCCACTCAATCTGTGGTGCTTTGCCATGGCAACACTAGCAAAGTATTACAGGTGATGAGGAACTGCTAATCAGTCAGTTCTGTTATGCATTTCTTACATAAGAAGACCATGTCATATCCAGGAAGAGACACACTGACTTAAAGGCTCATTCAGCCATCCCTTCTCATTTTTCTGGCATAGAATTCTCTCCTCTCCCCCTAAGGTTTTCTCATGTATTTTCATGACATATTTTTACTAGGAACCTCTCCCAAAGCCACACAGCCTCCTTCTGTTCCACCATAAAATAATTCAGAGTACACGAGTGAAAGAAAACAAACAAAAATAAAGACACACATGAGCTAGAGGACCGGAAGAAACAACCTCATAAAAAAGGGATCATCCAGAGATGATACCACTAAGAAGGGAACAAGACTCAAAGAAGAGAACACAAGCAGAGGCAAGCCCTTTTTACTCCTGGCTGAGGAATGCATAGTTTCTCAGCTAAAGAATTGAAAATTAATATCAGAATTCCCTTACACAGTATCAATGCATACAATTATCCTTAAGCTCATTATTTAATTCAGGAATGGTCTCAGGTTGTCTGAAGTCCAAACTTACTGAAGGATGATGTGGGATGCCCCTCTGTATGCGGTGAACATGTTTTATTATCATTGGTTAATAAAGAAGCTGATTTGGCCAGTAGCCAGGCAGAATAAAGCCAGGCAGGAATCCAAACAGAGATAGAGGGAGAAAGAAGGCAGAGTCAGAGAGACACCAGCAGCTGCTGGGAAAGCAAGATGTAAGGTAACAAGCTACAAGCCTCGTGGTAAAACACAAAATAATAGAAATGGGTTAATTTAAGTTGTAAGAGCTAGTTAATAATAAGCCTGAGATAATAGGTCGAACAGTTTGTAATTAATATTAAGCCTCAGAGTGGTTATTTGGGACCTGGTGGGCAGGAGAAACACCTCTGGTTTACAGAAGGATGCTCCAGAGAAACCAACCTTTACTTTTATACAGTCTGTTTTCATTTGCCTCTAGCTAAGTGTGTGGCATCTCCTCAATAATCAGATGGACTAAGAAGTCAGGAAATGATGCAAGTGTCAGAGAGCCCACCAACGGCTTCACTTCTGCTGGGACGTCACTCATTTTTAACACTGAAAACCCCACATCCCATCAAATTCCTAGTCCCAGGCAACCAGAATGACTTGATACCCTGCTGTGGTTTGAATCAGAAATATCCTTCCCTGGTCCCATCCAGCATATACATGCATCCATGTAATTGCACACAGAAGCGTAAATTCCTATTTGTACCTTCAAATACACTCATTCCATTACAGCAGAACGTTCACATGATGCATTATTGTACCTAATAGCTGATGAACCAGGAGGAAATTTTCTCAAATGGTTACTTTGAACCTTTTAAAATAATAAACAGGATAAAAAAGTGAGTAGACTGTAGTCAATGAAGAGATGATTATCTACTCAGAAAGCAGACACACAGGAAAATGGTAGAAACACAGGAGCATCTGTGGGTTCTTATCCTTCCCTTTCTGTGTTCTCCTGTTATGACTCAATGATTGTGTTTCCTCCAAACATATTCCACGATCACAAGGCAACTGAACTACACAGTGCCTCCACTGGGTAGCACTTGTAGCTAATGTCTTGTCCTTAAGCCTAATAATAACATTATATTTTTTTTCCAGTTTCATAAGCAGGTGCTAAGAAAATACCCTTAAAGTAAACCTCTTGAAAAGCAAGTGATGTAAGCCAGGTGCTGTGGTATGTGCCTAGAAAACCACTAATGTAGAGGAGGCAGAGGTAAAAGGATGGAGTTAATTAGTGAGACCTCATCTCAAAAACAAAACAGCAAGTGCTCAAGGCACCATTTCTGTGCCACACAGGGTGGCCCAGTGATTTGTTGGTCAGATCATTAAATATTTTCATGCAAGGTTTTCTTTATTGAAATAGGGGCCTCACTATGTGGTCTGGGTTGGCTTAGCTTAAGAAACATTTTCTTGGGTTTTACCCAGGTAAGTGTTTTCTATAATTAAAGTGTCTGATTGTGCAATGTTTGCATTTAGGAAGAGGTGTTCAGACATGTTAGGAAAACTAATGTTAACAGCCTAACCCAGCAAATAAGACAAAAATTAATACGCACAATTAAAGGAGAAGATGGTGTAAGACTGATGAATGTCTCATAGACCCGTTAGCATTCTACGTAACACCTTTGCCATTGGGACCCCACCTAATGCTCCCCCTCAACCTTCATCTTTCAGTCTTATCCTTATATATTCATAAAAAATTACCTTGTACCATATAGAAAAGTGTATTTTTAGACTTTTACACCTTTGTGACTTTTCTGTAATTGTATTCCATGATAACAACAGATAGAATAATGCCTGAAATGTGCCAAGAAATCAACAAAACAGTTGGATATTCCATTTTATAACTTCTCCACCTGAGTATACATTTACCAGTAGTCCATAAAATTAGATATAAGAGGCTGGGGGACATGGTTCAGTTCATAACGTGTTTGTTGTGTAAAGGTAAAAACTTGAGCTCTGCTCCCCATTACTTCCACAAAAAGCAGAGTGTGACAGCACACATCTATGAAAACCGAATCACTGGGGAGGCAGAGGCAGGTCATGGAGCTTGACTGCCAGCCAGCCTAGCCAATCAGTGAGTTCAATGCTTAGCAAAGACCCTGTTTCAAAAAATAAGGTGCACACGGTCCAGGGGAGGCACTTCAGTGTAGACTTCTAGCCTCCACACATGTGTTGCAGCACAAAGTAAAAAAGTATAATCACAAGTTTTAAAGGCTAACAATAACAAATATTAGCAAGGACGTGGAACAATTGGAGTTATCTTCTTGCGTATAGGAATGGAAAATGGAAATCAGTCTGGTGGCACTAGAAACACTGACCATGTAGCCCAGAAAAATCCCCTCTGGATAGACTCTCAAGAGAAATGGAAACACCTATCTGTGTTAAAAACTTACACATGAATATTCCTGGAAGAATTTATCCACAGTGGTCAAAATGCAAATGCCCACCATCTGCTGCGCAGATAAACAAAAGGTACAGGCCCATAGGAAGGAGTACCATTGACAATATTTTACTTGGCAATAAAACAGGAGCAATGTTCTGAGAAATGGATGAACCTAGAGAGCATCATACGTGTAAGAAGTTGAAAATCACATTGGGTGATTCCATTTACACAAAATATCCCAATAGGCAAAGCTGTTGAGACAGGAAGCACATTTGTGGTTGCCAATGCCCGAGGCTCGGAAAACAATGGGGAGTGACTATTACCAGGTGTGCGGCTTCCTTTTCAGGTGAAGGACATGTCCTAAAATGGATTTGGGATGGGACCATGAGCTCTCAGGTTGTGAGGGACATGGGGAAGAGTACTAAAAGAGACTAATGGAAAGTAGGGGTGGGCATTTTGGGGTCAGGTAAAAACCTGGTACAAGGGAATCTCCCTTGAATCTACAGGGATGACCCCAGCTAAGATTCCTAGCAATAGCAGATATGGTGCCTGAACTGGCCATCTCCTTTGACCAGATTGGTGCCTAGCCCGATTGTCATCAGAGAGGCTTCATCCAGCATCTGGTGGAAACAGATGCAGATCCACAGTCAAACATTGGAGAATCTGCAGAAAAGGGGGAGGAAGACTTGTAGGAGTCAGACTACCACAAAACTCACAGAATCAACTAACCTGGGCTCACAGAGACTGAACCACAAACCGGGGAGCCTGCATAGGACTGACCTAGACACTGCAAATATGTTGCAGTTGCATAGCTTGGTCTTCTCGTGGGACTCCTAACGGCGGGAACGGGCTGTCTCCGACTCTTTTACTGACTTTTGGGACCCTACTCCTCATTTTGGATCGCCTTGCCCAGCCTTAATACATGGGGAGGTGCTTAGTCTGACTGCAACTCGATGTCCACGTTTTGTTGATACTCATGGGAGACCTGTGCTTTCCTTAACAGAAAGGGATGAGGAGTGGATTGGGGGGGGGCGGGAACCGGGGTGGGGTGGGGACTGGGAAGAGGAGGAAGGGGAAATGGTGGCCGGCATGTACAATAATTAATTAATTAATTTGAAACGTACAGAATATAACTAAAAAATTTTTCAAACATTCTCATACCCATTGACCACCATTCTCCTTTTCTACACTAACAGTTGGCAAAAGAATGCCATGTTACTATATAAAACAATTACTTTAAAATTGGTTACTCTACTTTGTAAATATAGCAAAATCCATTAAATGGGCATAAGGTATTATATAGTGGGCAGGATAATGACCTGGAATTATCATCAGGACCCTGAATCTGTAAATGGCACCTTACACGGAAAAGGAGTACTCTTGTATATGTGATTAAACTAAAGTTTCGGAGTGGGGAAACTGAATTATCCAGGTAAGCCCTAATGCAATGGAGCGCGTGTGTATGAGAGGGGGTTTTCTCAGCAAGGCAGGAAGAGGCAACATGGCTACAGAGACAAGGTCAGCAATACTGTAAGCAATAAGACCCAGGAGCGCCAGGAAACCAGAGGCAATCCTCCAGAGGGGCCTTGTCAACTCCTGATTGTGACCAGTGATGTTCATCTCGAACTTATGGTCTCCAGGTCTGTGAGAGAATAAATTTTTGTTGTTTTCAGAAACAAACTTTGTAGAATTTGTTGTAGCAATGATAAGAAAAAAATAATGTGTAAATTAAATCCCAATAAAACTCTTACCAAAGTTTTTAATAGCTCCATAATTATTGTGCATTTTTGTTCATTTGTCTTTATGTTTCTAATATATTTTTCTTATATATATTCTCTCGCAATGTGTTTCCATAAGATTTAAGAGAGTCCTATCATCTTTATAAATTTTATACATGTAATGTTTTACCATTTAGAAGTATGAAAAAATCATTTTGATCTGATTGAATTAATTCTGGAACCTGCTCAATTTTGTTACTTATCTCATTTGTCTGCTATTCCTTTACCAATTCTCTTGTATGTTTTGTCATTCTATAATAGGTGAGTTGTTTATAAAAACAGATAAAACATCATCCCCCATCCATTATGAAAAGCCACAGACCCTGAGACGAATGATTGATTAACATTTTGGGAACTGTAAAGGAGGTTTATTAAAAGCACACAACAAATTCCAGGTGCATCTTATTTTAGAAATGCAAAAAGACTATTCATCTTAAAATTGGGAAAACTGGTTGTTTGGGCTCCTTTTTGGAGGTTTCTGATTTTTTTTTTTAAAAGTCATAGCCTTGCTCTGTAGCCCAGACTGGCCTCTAATTCACAATTCTACCTCAGCCTTTCAAATACCAGGATTGCAGGCAAGCAGCGCCATGCCCAGCTGAGAAGCTACATTTAAGAGGCATTGTTAAAGAAGATTCTCTTTCTTGAAAATAACTAGGAGTCATTTTTACAGTATCATTATGATAATAGTGTTTTCCAAAGAATTTGAGGGGTTGAAAAAAAGCTCAATGGTTAAGTGCACTTGCTGCTCTTGCAGAGGATTGGGGTTCAGCTTTTAGCACCCACATGACAGCTCACAACCTTCTGTAACTTAGTTTCAGAGGATCTGTCACCCTCTTTTGGCCTCAAGGGTGTCATGCAAACATTCATGCATACTTACATACACTTACATACAAGCAGGCAAATGTTCATACACATAAAATAATAAATATCTTAAAAATCCTAATGATGCTACTTTGCCAAGGGTAAAATAGGGGCCCTAGAAAAAAACTCACTCTCGACTAAACAAAGATTAATAAGTCACTCCAAGATTTAGCTTTTCATTTCAGTTTGGAAGGCTAAACTTCATCTCCAAAGAGCTAAAAAGACAACGAGACTGTCGATAGCAGACAGTGGGGTACAGTTACCTCACCCTCTTTCATGGCCTCCACCCCACTGCTTGTTCATTTGATTCTCTAGTATTCTGGGAATGACTGGAGATTTTTATCCCCAAATTGCCACATGTTATTTGCAGATTAGTTTCTTTTTTGTTTCGTTTTTTGTTCTGTCCTTCTGGTGTTGATTTATCTGATAGCAAAGGGAGCCTGGGTGATGCATTTAAATACACACATTCTTTGGGAGTTTCCTCTTTCTGGAAAACATGAATTTATATGGGTACTAAACATTTATATCAAATTTTGCAAAATGTTTTCTTTTTCTCTGGAGACAAGCAATGATGCAGTTTTTTTTTTTTCTCATTTGGAAAATTAGCTACTTGTAACAGAAAAGTTTGTTCAATGAAGAGTTGTATACTTGGTTGGCCATTTTAGAAGGAAAATCAAGTTAGGTTGGTGATGTGGGATTCACCTCTGTATGCTGTGAATATGTTTTATTGTCATTGATAAATAAAGAAGCTGCTTTTGGCCAATGGCTTAATAGAGTAAAGCAAAGCGAGAATTCCAAGTAGAGATAGAGAGAGTAGGCGGAGTCAGAGAAATGCCGTGCAGTCACCAAAGGAGACAGACAGATACTGGAACTTTACCAGTAGGCCACAACCTTGTGATAAAATACAAAATAATAGAAATGGGTTGATTTAAGATATAAGAGCTAGCTAGCAATATACCTAAGTGATTGGCCAAGCAGTGTTGTAATTAATACAGTTTCTGTGTGATTATTTCAGGTGTGGGTGGCCAGGAAACAAACAAGCAGGCCTCTGCCTACAGAATCTACAAATTGGAGCCCAACATGGGGCTGACTACACTCACATAAAATCCAAGAGAGCATAAAAAGAAATTCTAGATGCAAAAGAACAGAGTTTAGCACAGCTTCTTGGTAGCTGCATTCCCCCCACCCCCCATGGGCGCTGTTTGCTGGTAGTTCCTTTAAGAGAGGTCTTCTTGACCCACCACTAGCAGTAAAGGCTGCATGGTTTCTTTAGGGGAGGGCTTACTAGTTCATGCTAGTTGCACAAACAGCTCTGGCTCTTTCAGGAGGCCAAGCACTTAGATGGGGTCTTTGAGCAGCATGTTACAAATTGCTTAATGGTGACATAGACCACTGTGACGGTGGAGCTGGAGAAGTATGCCTGGCTCCCAGAGGCAGTGAACAAGCCTCTGCCATGTTGGACTGGGTGAAGACAACAGGCAAAGCCACAGAGTTGGTCCTAGCCATGACTGCTTAGCATTTAAAAAACAAAAAGCGTTCCTGGTCAAAAAATAATTATAGATATGCATGCAATAAAGACAAAATCAGATGAAAAAAACCTCTAAATGGGTCACAGTGTTGGATAAATGTACCTGGGCTTGAGAGAGAGGAAAAAAAAACCTTAACCATCATTTTAGTTTTACAGGATCCCATAGAAAAATTATCGACCCCATGACAGCTAGAAGTAACTCTAGAAGACAACATCCCGTCTCCCAACAAAGTTTATCCTCAGGGTTAGGGACATCAATTAGGGCTATAACTGGTATAGGTATAGTTGTTTTTTGTTTTGTTTTGTTTTGTTTTGGTTTTTTTGGTTTTTTTGAGACAGGGTTTCTCTGTGGCTTTGGAGCCTATCCTGGAACTAGCTCTTGTACTAGACCAGGCTGGTCTTGAACTCACAGAGATCTGCCTGACTCTGCCTCCCAAGTGCTGGGATTAAAGGTGTGCACCACCACCACCTGGCTAGGTATAGTTGTTATAGGGTTGGGGGTTGGGGTAGAAATTATGTAGGCTCAGGGATCTTCTTTGAAAAAAAAAGGGAAATTGGATGGGATAATAGGTAGATTAGAGTGCACTTACTCACACTAATAATAGTGAGTAATAGAGTAAATACTTGTGAGCTATTATTTATAGGCAAATTACATTGGTATAGATTCTTGTATATTGATACAAACTCAAATTATATTTGTTATATTGAACATGCTCCTATTTCTGTTTACAATATTTGTATAGCTATGCAAAGTTATTTTGTCATATTGTATGCATGCATGCTTCTACCTCTGCTTATGACATTTTGTATATTGATTGACACAATTTTAGGATATATTTATTATACTGCACTATACATTTTTACCTCTGACCAAGATACTTATACATTTTTTACATTTTTAGGTCATTGTCCTCATTTGCTGCACAGTTGTTTAAAAATTGTTTAATATTCTACTATGAAGTCTTAGTCTTTAAGCTATATAGGTATTAAGAATAGTCATCCATGTTTGTCATAGTTAGACTAATCAGGTTCTTTAGGTACATAGAGATTGTATTCCACATAGATAGGTAATCTTTAACCACTTCAAAAAAATTTAATAACTTAGGGTTCTGTTGACATGAGACATGATTGCTTCTGGCAGCATCGATCTATTCCTGAGAGAATGTTGGGCACCAAAAACACTCCACTTGGAGCTTGTTTTCTTCTTGGCAAAACTGGCCTTTGTGCAAAGAACTGCCCATGCTTCAGCCACTGACAAAATACACCATGTCCAGACTGGACAAGCAGGATTAAAAAAAAACAAAACAAAAAACCTGCCAAACCTTGCCAAGATAGGGTAAGATGGTTTTTCTGCCTCTGAAAATAGTCTGTCAGTTACTCTAGGCCTTAGACAAAGTTGATTGTTCCAATGTTGCAAATGAGACTTTGGGTGATTGTCCAGGTAGCCAGTTGTCTCGGTCATTTATTGCACATTTTGGTAGTTGCTTAATTGTACTTCCTGCCTACTCAAGTAATATTATTTCCCTTCTTAGGTCTTCGATGGGGTTGAAGACTAGATAGTCATAGTTACTTTCCTCTCATGACTTAGCCATTTCTAATATAAGACTTAGACTCCTTAGAATAGGATAATTATTGAAATATTTAACATATGTTCCTTGCTTAATATTGTTTATTCTGGTTATAACTCTAATTTTTATACTTGATACCTGTTATTATTGTATATAGTTTCATAATGGGTTTAGAACTCTCTTATTTAGACAAAAGGAGGAGGTACTGGGGAAACTCTTTCAGCCTATGGCCTTTGAGATGCTGGACCAGGTTGGGTGTGGCCTTGGGTACTAAAAACGTTTGTGGTATTTTTTTTCTTTTTCTTTCTTAAAATTTTTTAACTGTTTGAGGATTTAATGGCAAGGTTGGGGTAGGGAAATCCTAGCTGCTACTTCTGCCTTCCTTTGGTGAGAAGGCTGCCTGTGGATGGGATGAGGACGACCATGGGGTATGGAGTTGGTTAGGGGACATCTAGGGCCCCGAAATATTGCTAGGCAGTATGAGGTCTCTTCCAGCTGGTATGGAGGAATGTTAAGTGGCACTGGAGCTGATGTGACCATGGGCAGATCCTCTCACATGGGTATTCTTGACCACTTCCTTCGAGTTTTGAGGAGTTTGCCCACAGACACTAGGGAGTGTGGTATGGTCATTATCCCTCTGAGGCTCAAGGCTCCCCGCCCCCCATTGTTCTTAACTCCTATCTTGAGGAGTCTAGGGACAGACTGATAGACTGTTCTTCCTTTTGCAGGGGCTGGAGTAAGGGGAGGAGGTGATTCAGGTCTTGTGGAGAGATGGGTGGCTCAGATAGGGCCAATGGTAGCCCTGAAAGCATTACAGTGAGTTTTGAACACTTGGTAGTTGAGGAATGTAGCTGGGCTCGGTGGTGTTGGCAGTGGCAGCAGCAGCAGTGATGGCGGTGGCAGGGGTGGCAGCAGCATAGGATAGAGAGTGCTGGCCTGAGCCCAGGGACTGGAATGTTTGGCTAAGGTCTATGGTCCCAAAGTCCTTCCAGTATAGGGCTAGGTGATGGGAAGGACAGACACAGAAAGGGTGGTCAAAAGGGGCAGAGTGCGGATGGTGTCAGTTCCCAAGGCTCAGAGCTTGTGAGGGTTCATCCACTTGTAGGTGCCCTCATACTGGAAGCCCACTCTCTTCATCAGCTCATCTGCCTCTGTGGGGCAGTGGCTGCCATAAACATAGGGAATGGGCTGTGGCTTCTCTCCATCAATCTTGTGCAGCAGTGGTGTGAAGATACGCCAGGCTTCATCACTGTGAGTGAGTTCATTATTGCAGACAAAGTGCATCTGACTCCTACAGAAGACATCCAGGATGAGGTGTTCATAGGCATCAGGGAGCTTCACATTCTTGTATCTGTTGCCATAGGTCAAGTCCAGCTCTGATTCCTCAGGGATGAAGAACATGCCAGGCTTCTTGGTCATCATCTTGGTGTATACAGCCTCATTGGGCTGCACATGGATCACCAGCTTGTTACGCTTGCACTGTTGGTGGAAGATCTCACCTGCCACATCGCAGAACTGCAGTCTCACCTCAGCCTTATGCTCATTCAGAGCTTTGCCACAGCGCAGGATGAAGGGTACCCCATCCCACCACTCGTTCTCCACATAGAGGACAGCCAATGCTGTGGACCCACGGGGCACTGTGGGATCATCTAAGTACCCATTGGTAGCTTCTCCTTCTCCATTGGGGTTCCCCACATACTGGCGAAGGACAACATTGTTGGTTTCCATCTCTTAGATACATTTCAACACTTTGACCTTCTCATCGTGGACATCATCTGAATCTGTGGAGGCAGGCTTTTCCATAGCCACCAGACACAACATCTGTAGGAGATGGTTCTGCATAACGTCCCTGATGATCCCAAATTCATCAAAGTAGCCTCCATGACCCTCAGTATCAAAGGGCTCTTTAAATGCGAGTATCGCACAGGCAATGTTGTCTCGGTTCCAGATAGGGCCAAAGATCCTGTTGGCAAATCTCAGCACCATGAGGTTCTGGACCATCTCCTTGCCCAGGTAGTGGTCAGTGCGGTAGATCTGGTCCTCACGGAACAGAGAGATGTGGTTCGACAGCCAGTTGGAGCTCTGCAGGTCTCTCCTGAAGGGCTTCTCCACTATGATGCGGTTCCAGCCTGTCTGACTCATGCAGGTCTATGAATGTTCTTGGTGACAGCTTCATAGACTGTGGGGGGGTGGGGCAAGGCCAGGTAGAATAGGCGGTTGGCCTGCGTCCCCTGAGGCAGGGCATTCATATGGCTATTGAGGTGCTTGTAGGAGGCTGGATCATCATACTGGCCAGCCTCATAGGAGTTACGGGAAAAGAACTCTTCCTGCTTGGGTTTTTCCTCTGGGGTGGCTTTAAAGAAGGGCTCACTCTGCTTGCCGATGTCATCCACTGTGAGACAGGAGCGGGCATAGCCCACAATGAAGGTGTCTTCGGGTAGAAGGCCATCCCGGAACAGCCACCAGATGGTGGGATAGATCTTCTTCTTGGCCAGGTCACCCGATGCACCCATGATGATAAATATGTGTGTATCAGCTTGGTGGAAAGCATCACCCTGCTACAACTCTTCCCTCAGGATCCCACACACCTGGGTCCGGTTCAGGGCCACCTGCTCTGTCATGATGTTTCTGCGTTTAGTTGATGCTGCCAAACAGGTTCACAGTTCTGGAGTGCACAGCTGGTTTTCGTTCATGATATTTTATAGCATCCTTTTATATCTTCTTATTTTATATTATTTGTTAAAAATAATTTTCAAGTTCATCTTAAAAATAAACTACCCAGGAGAGACAGCATCGACTGAGCTGATCATGAGAGAGCCATGGAAGCAAAGGAGCACCAGGGGGCTCCGTTAAATGATCTACTGATTTGTTTGCACAGAATTAACAAAAATGTTTTGAAATTAGAGAACCTCTTTAAACTCTTTTTTTTTTAATTGAGGAAATTTGAGCTGGTACACACTCAGAGGCAAAGGTAGGCAGATCTCTGAGTTGGAGGCCAGCCTGGTCTACAAAATGAGTTCCAGGACAATCAGGGCTACACAGAGAAACTCTATCTCAAAACAAACAAAACTAATATTAAAATATAAAAATAAAAATTGAGGAAATTTGAGAAACACTAATAATTGGTGGTCATACATGGTAATGCCATCAATCCATAATGAGAATTTACAATTCTAACTTAAACGAAACATCAAAAGGTAAGACAGATATGGAGACTGGGCTATGATCTGCTTGAATTTACTTTTATAGTATAGAACACTTCATTCAAGCTGGGGCTTGTCCTAAGCAATCCCATTTCATAAAACAGCGGTTTCCTCTGTCTTCAGTGTAAACACCGAAGCAGAATGACTCACGTCTTGTCTGTGCAAGTGAACAACAGTAGCACAAACATGAGGCAAGACTGCTAAGCAACCTCTTTATAAAGTATAGCCACCTATGAACTTCAAATTAGACCAGGAACACCTGGATACATGGGATATCAAAACCACATCAGAAACCCAGACCCATGAACTAATTTAACACACCAGACCAAAGAATAATGCAATGACATCACCTTGAGGCTATAAAAGCTATTTTTTCCCCATCCAGGGAAATGGCCACGGCAATGTACCTCCAACCTGTGTACCAGTTCAAGGCAAGTTTCTCCGCCTAGGAAAGCTGACCCTAAAATTACCCTCCCTTCCCCCACCCCAGCAGCATTCGACAACTCTGCACCATGAGCAGCTCTGCACCTGCAGTTCTTACAGCTTATCTGACCCCTGCCCTTGCCCCTGCCCCCTGCCCTATCCCCCTCACCCCATCCTCATACCCCCCCAGAGACGTTTTCTTGAGTCTGAATTAGCTTTCCAGAAATCTTTGCCTTCAGTATGGCCTCTTTGAATCCTGTGAACTCTTCACCCTTTTGAAGCCATCCCGCAGGTCTCTCTCTCTCCCTCCCTCCCTCCCTCCCTCCTTCCCTCCCTCCCTCTTTCTCTCTCTCTCTACTGTCAAGTACATTATACTTTAATACTCTTAATGCTGTTTAGTTATTATTAGTCATAGTAATTAAGCTTGGAATAAAAGAACCTGTTATTGCCAATGACTGAGTCTACCAAGTGAAAACAGTAGCATAACACTTGCTGAATTAAAGTCAATGAAATCCAAGTGTCTTGTGACTTCATGAAATCACACATTAAATGTGGAAAGACAAAATGTGCCCATTTTGCAGACATAGCTTGCTCACACTAGAAAAGAAATGAATAGGTCACATAATGAAGTGTTTTAACATAAAAAATTCAATCTATATTTTTAAAAATTCATTTGCTTTTGGTGCACTGGTGTTTTGCCTGTATGCATGTCTGTATGGGGGTATCGGATCCCCTAGAATTAGAGTTACAGACAGCTGTGAGCTGCCATGCAGTGCTGAGAATTGAACCTGGGTCCTTTGGAAGGGCAGTCAGTGCTCTTAACCACTGAGCCATCTCTACAACCCCTTAACCTCTATTTTTTAAAAAAATGTGAGGAGCAGGAATCATAACTCAGAGGTACAGCAATTGCCTAGCATGTAAGGGCCCTAGGTGCAATCCCAAGCACTGAAAGAAAAAAAAAAAGCAAATTGCAGCTTTGTTATTGTTAGTACTGCTTACTGTAGGTGGGAATAAAGTGCTGAGAGCTCTTGCACATTGTTGCTGGGAGAATAAATCAATGCAATCAATAGCACAATTGACAGTAGGTACTCAAAGTTCTCAGTTGTTCATTCTTTGATCTAGCCATTTCCACTTCTGGGAATTCATTCTAAAAAAAAAAAAAATTACTGGAGTTCTGTCAGGCTACCAGAGCAACTAAATTAGATTAGGCATTTTTGAAAACTGAAATGATTTCCTCCCATTTCTAGAGGCTGAACTGTCCAAACTGAAGGCTCAGAAGAGTTGGTGTCTGGCAAAGTCTTTCCTTGGGTTGCAGATTGCCGCCTTCTCATATGGGTGCATGCCCATATCCACATGTGTGTTGTTGTCTCCTCCCTCCGAGAGAGAGAGAGAGAGAGAGAGAGAGAGAGAGAGAGAGAGAGAGAGAGAGAGAGAGAAACTTTTCATAAAGTCACTAGCCCTATTCCACTTGTAGTTCGCAGTTTCAAACTGTAAACAAAGATTTACACGCAGATACTGGTCTTATTTTCATTTGGAATAATGAGAAAGTAACTGTCCAACAATAAAGATATGATTAAATAATGACAAAAACACAGAGCAAAGCATTACAATGCCATTAAAATGTTTTAGGGACCAAGATGGAGTAGAAGCACATTACCCTATTTCTCTAACTTAAGTAGAGCTAAAACCCTTAGATATCTGACTTAAAACAAGCTGAAGGCGATAAGGGTGGAAAAGAAGGTGGCAGGCTGCCTAGGGGCCTGCACAGTGGTAAGTACTTTGGGATTTTTGCCTCATAAATGGCATTCAGGAATGCTAATAAGACTAGATGAAAGCAATAATAAAACCAAGAAAGGTTTGTTTTAGCCAAATGAGTAAAAATGGGAGTCATTATTATGATCTGAGGGAAAACATCACAGTGTTAACAGAGATATTAACTGTTGGTAATAACTACAGGCTTAACACTTTTCCTTAAACTTTTTATACTTTCTATAATGAGCCCATATTACTTTCTTATTGAGATATAATTCACATATGATTAAAATTCATATTACTTTTATAATTAAAAATAACAGTTTCTTTTTTGTTTGTTTGTTTTATGAAACAGGGTTTCTCCTGTGTAACAGATCTGACTGTCCTAGAACTCACTTTGAATATCTGGCCGGCTTCTAACTTACAGAGACCCTCCTGCCTCTGCCTCCCAAGTGCTGGGATTAAAGGCATGAGCCAGCCACCATGACCAGCTCAAGAACATTTTCCTAATCACCTATTTGTAGAGAAACTACTAAGACAACTAGGTCACTAGCATTGAGAAGCAATTTTTGCAAAGAAATATGTTCTGTCTCTACTTAGCATTAGAGAGAGGAAGCCTTGTCTTTCCCGAACTTCTCCCCTCAGGCGTGCAAGAGCGTAGAGGGCAGAGTCACTCTGCGGCTCCTGGGATCAACCTTAGGCCTTCAGGCTGGCCTCTACCTGAAATGCTGAGTCATCTCACTGGGCTCCTTCTAACTACTGTAACTCTGCTGTTTGTTCTTTGTGTTTCTGGGGAGTGCATCTCATTTGTAGTTGGTCTAGACAAGAACCACTCAGAAAGGATTTAAGAAATCCTTCACACAGAAACTCTATCTTGTGCATGGCTGTTACCTTCAGTGGAGTAAGAACGTGTGAGAAGAAAACGTGAAAGCTGAATTAGTTCTTGGACTCATTACAGAAAAACTGGAGGAAGAGAAGAAACAAAAAATGTGAAAGCCAGGCTGTAGCAGACAGAATTTAGGTCTAGGAAAATGGTTTCTTTCACTTATTCCATTACAGTAGAATCGTACTTTCTCAGATTTAAAAATTATGTAGACCTTCAGTCTTAGGTCTCACTATTTGTACAATCAGATTTCACTGACTATAAAATGATGGGTTTTCTTGATTTTATCAGAAGGAGTCAGTAGAAGTTCTTCATATTTTTATGTCATGAATTGAAAGAAAGAAAGGAGCTATTTGAAAATTGTAACCCAACTTCTGAGGGGTTAAACATTTTGAAATATGTATCTTAGAAATGATAAGTTTTTATTCTTTCATTTGATTTAATCCTTAGATTATGTATATTACATCTATCAAAACACAATTGAAGCTGGCAGAATAATTTGATACAAATATTGAATAACACAGCTCCTTACTTGTATAAATTGCTCTTGATTCAATCCTGGTTCCACAGATTTGACCATAACCAGATTTTTGCAACGCGATTCTAATTTTGGAATAAAAGTTATTTGCCAATTAGTTTAGATGTAATGAATTAGTATTTTATATTTATAATATAGTACTAAAATTATTCTCAGTGAGTATCTATCCATAGTTACAGTATAATTTGTAGTTGGGTAACATCCCTATAGCTACCAAGGGTTTTTTTCCTGGCTTTATTTAACCAAGAAACTCAGATATTAAAAAGAATAAACCTAAATTTTTAATAACCAGATTGGAATAAAGCAGAAACAGATATGTATAATAACATCAAAGACTAAAACAATCAGTGTAGGATTGTGAGAGCATTTATGCCAGCAGATCTAACCAAAGCTCTCTGTAAACATTCTCTTTAAAGAGTTTCTTTTTCTTTCTTTCTTTCTTTCTTTCTTTTTTTTTAAAAAAGAGCTTGCCTTCTTTTTTATTTTATATGTTGAGACAGGATCTCTCTACATATCCCTGGCTGTCCTGGAACTTGCTCTGTAGATCAGGCTGGCCTGGAACTCACAGAGATCCACCTGACTATGCCCCTGAGTGCTGGGATTAAAGGTGTGTACCATACCCAGTTTAAAATTTCTTTGTCTTTAATGTTTCTCAAATTAACAAACACCATGTGAATGTGATCTTTTGGTAAAAGATGTAAATGATATAAAGGCTATTCACCACCTCAGAAAATAGTTATGGAGGTAACCTTGTAAACTGTGTGTGAGGATGAACATCTTCTGGTAACCTTGTAAACTTTGTGTGAGTATGAACATCTTCCTTTTTCTGTATTTTCCTCAGCATCTTCAGTCTCCCTGGCCTCAGAGTGAGTCACTGCTGTTGCTTGTCATCTATTTAGCAAACTTCCTGTGTATTTCCAGATGTGCATGTACATGCAGACACATAGATCCTTTGCTTTTCTGTAATAATTATCATCATCTTGATTGGCAACTTACATTTCTCACCAATCATTGTAGGTTTTTCATGTATGATCAGGAGCTCAGGGGGACAGTTTGAAACTGGGAGTCATCAACTAGATTTGTGGGTTAGAATAAGAAAATCCAGGGTGTGTGAACAGTGTGGCAGGTGATGAGAAAGTCAAAAAAGCAAACTCTGGAAGCCAACACTTCATGTGCAGAAGAGCTGAGAAGTCAAAATGCCAAGAGGTGATTGAAAAGAATCTTCTGAGTAAGGGTGACTGGTAATGGGGAACCTTCACACCTCCACTTGAAGGGGTAGGGACTTAGCTCAGTGGGAATGTACCTGTCTAGCAAGCACAAGGCCCTGGGTTCAGTCCTTAGTTCCAGTAAAACAAAACAAGCCTCCATCTGATATGATAACTACCGAGTCCATATTGAGCTCACCAGGAGACAGACACAGTTCTGTGCTGGAAGGACTAAGACACTAGCTCTCTCCTGCTTCTAACAGCATCGCCACCTGCAGTGGACTGGGACAAGGTGGTAGGGAAGACTCTCCAGTCACTCTTGAGGTTTGTAACTGTCATAAGAGACACCAGTTATAACTGTCCTAAGAGGCCTTCCACCTCCAGAAAATTACGCAGACGAGACTGGTCTCTACCACCAGTGGCTGATATTGAACAACTTAAGGTGAAAAATCACATCTTAATTTTCTTTTTATTCTTTACTCCTCACAGTGTCTGGAATCAAGTGAGGGCTCAGTAAACTGAACTCATCATACAGGAAATAAATACTGCAGTCAAGTAAAAGAGGGGAGAACGCTCACCTGGCTGGGCAGGGATGGTTTAGAAGCCATCTGATTTTCAGCAGACTCCTCACAGGCTCTCTTAGCCCACTGCTTCCTCACTCCCCCCAGAATAAATGAATGAGCAAAGATATTGCACAGAATTTCGGAAACAGAAACAGAGGCGCAGCTGATGGGAGAAGCCCAGTTTTTAAACACGCTGAGAGCAGGGAGAGGGCGGGTTGTCAGGAAGGAAGGCCCGAAACATGTTCCCAGAAGAGCAGACAGGATGTTAAGAAGCACATTTTATTTTAAAAAACAAGGAAAGGGTAAGCATGGTGGCTCACACCTTTAATTCCGGCACTTGTGAGGCAGAGGCAGAATCTCTGTGAGTTGAGGCCTGCCTGGTCTACATAGTGAATTTCAGGACAGCCAGGGCTAGCTATATAGAAAGACTGTCTCAAAAACAAAACAAAACAAAAACAACAACAACAAAAAACAGAGGGGGAAAAAAGCAAGGAAAAAATGAAAATAGTCTCATAATTTATAGTTACCGCTAAACACAGTGATTAAAAAAACAAATTAAAAACAGTGTGTTATACTGGGTGGCAGAGACAGGAGGATCTTTGTGAGTGCCGGGCAGCACTAAGAAGTCTACATAGAGAGTTCCAGGCCAGCAGCAGCCCTATCTCAAAAACAAAACAGGGCTCCAAACAATCAGTGCGTCACAAATTACATAAATCCCAGGATCCACACTCAAATTCTTAGTTACAAGTCAGGTTCCTCTTAGCTAGACTCACATAAAGAAACATTTCCCCAAATAAATGCATCAAAGCCTATGGTCCCCCGACAGGGATGGGCTGTTCTCTCCTCCTGGTGTGCAGAGTGAAAGTTTGTAGGAGAGTTTTTGTTGTCTCAATGGTGGGGAGCTGGTGTAAAGATTTCTACACCATAAAGGCTCCCCTCTCCTGTCAGACATTGGAAAAGGTGAAAAGTTGCTTTAACAGCTCTCAGTTTAGAACTTACTTTATATGCAAATGCAGAGTACAGTTTTGCTATTGTTTTGTTGCTGTTGTTGTTGCAATGTTTGGAGCCCTGCCTTTGCATACGCTCAGCACTTTTTCTACTACTGTGAGTCAGCTATATACCTGGCCCCTCATTTTGCTGTTCAATTTTTTCTGAAAATATAATTACTGTGAAGTTTTTGAGTAAGGGTTGAATGAAAAACTTGTTCTGGAACTTATCAGTATTTGTTCACCATTTCAGAAATTGTCTTATATATAGAAAGTGATATTGCAACTTTAATCTGAACTCGTATGCAACACATCTGTGTTAGCCTGCATTTGTAACACCCCTAGCCGTGAGAACAGCACACATAGGTGCGTGCACACACATACACACACATGAATATTCATGTATATGTACATACATATATGAATATATAAATTCTTTTTGCCCTTATTTCAAAATGTCAATAGAGGGAAAACAGTTACTTAGATGTAATCTTACTTTTCTTATAGCTCATTATTAATGAATAGGTTAAAAAGGTCTGACTATTTATTATTTCTTCTAGTGATATTGTAACCAAAAGTTTATATATTGAGATATAGTACATATAAATTTTTAAAGATTTATTTATCTGTCTGTGAGTACATGTGAGGAGAATGGGGCTGTGGAGGCTGGAAAAGGGTGTTGGGCCCTCAGAGTTAGTATAACCGTCATTCTTAGGACAGCAGGTTTGTTCCATGGGTGTCAGGATGTGAGCTCTGGTCCTAAGTTTTCTTCTAATGCTCCAGCAATCACACTTAGCCATTGAGCAAGCTTTCTGGTCCTACATATAATTTTAATGCCTTTCTTTGCACAATTCCTTTATTTTAATTATGGCATTATACTTTTTCTTCTAAATTCTACAGTTGCTATTTTCTGGGAACGCCACAGGATAACAAAGGGGCAGGTAATCACACAATATTTGTACTACAAGGGAGCACTGAGCTGATTGAATACTTCTATGTTCCTTGACATTCTGTCTCTGGGAAGAACGGAGAAGGCTTATTTAACTTTAAGTGCTTCCAATCTCATAAGCACTAATGTTGACTATGTGACTTCAACTTCCCTCCCAAAGAAAAAACACTAGAGTAAAGGCATATTTACCAAGATGCAAATCTGGCTTCTGAAAAAAGTCATAAAGAACATTCTGAATCTGCAGAGAGGAACAGAAAGAACATATTACTCCTCCGTTACCACATATGTAGTGTCTTAGACTAAAAGTCATGTATTTCTAAGTACTGAGTGATCCAATCTCTGCTTAGTTTAGCATTTTGCCTTCTTGTGTATGTCCTTCCTGATTTCTGTTCTCTTCGTGTAAGGACCGAAACACCGAGAATGATCCTATTTTGTCCCCTCCAGAGGATATTTCCAGAAACCTTTGGCAGTGAGTGTGATGTAGTTAAGGAACATTTGCAACTATCTTGACTGGTCTTGAACTCACAGAGCTCCACCTGCCCCTGCTTCATAAATGCTGGGATTAAAGCCATGCACCACCACCACCCAGTGGACCTACAATTCTTTAAAGGCATGTGATGCTGGCATTGTCTCATAGGTTTATTTGCCATCTGCATATATTATGCATCTTTGGTGAAGTGTTTGTCAAGTCTTTTGTTCAGAGAGAGAGAGAAAGAGAGAGAGAGAGAGAGAGAGAGAGAGTGTGTGTGTGTGTGTGTGTTAGTGTGTTGTTCAGATAGGGTCTCATTATGTAGATCAGGCTGGTCCTGAACTTAAAGTTAAACAATTGCTTTAGCTTCCTGAGTGCTGGGGTTGTAAGCATGTTTCACCAGGCCTGGCTTTTCCTATTTTTTAAAAGGGCTATTTAATTTTTGTTGTTGAATTTTAATTAATATTTATTTTATGTTTTGGACAATAGTCTTTAATAACTTTGTTTTTTGTTAATATTTCCTCCACAGATCTTTTTCCTTGGTCCATTTAAAGTCATTTTCTTAAAGTGAAATATGATTGGCATTTTATGATTAAATATTTTCAAATCTCTACACAATTAAGAGAAAATACTTTATTTTTAAAGAGTAGCTGTTCTTTGGACCTAAGAGATGTGGTCTCTCGTAGATATCACACAAATAGTCACACACACACACACACACACACACACACACACACACACACACACGAAATCCATCTCTGTTTGTAATGATTAGGTTGTAAACCTTTGTCAATACCAAGATTAAAAATATTACTAGATTTGTATTTTATTTTTCATGCCCATTGAAAAATGAGAAATCAGTAAGCTTCCATGGGGTAGACAGGTCAGTTGTAGCAAAGATTTCAAGGGAAGCCTCTGACATTCTACTAACACACTAGCGATTTCCCTCTTAGCACGCATCCCTCCACCTCGCATGCGCGGTTTCTCCTACCACAGCTATCGGAATCATTCCTCTGGGGTCGAGAATCCATTCACCGAACTGCTCCTCCAGAGCCTGTTTTCTCATTGTGGCCACCTTGACTTTGACTGTGCTGATATATTCTCTTTGTTGTCTCTTTTGTTTAACTTTCTCCTTCATTTTGGAGACTCTGGAGTATGAGAACATAGAATATATATTAAGAAGCCTCAGTTTGGTTCAGATAGTTCAGTGGCAGAATCCAAGAGTTCAGGGCCCCACTTAAACTCTGGAGTTGCCTTCCTTCCACCAGAACTTACTGCGTTCAGCACTCATCTTAGGGTAATTTCTACTCTTAGTCAACTTTTTATAGAGGCTGTCCTATTTTACCTATGTAAGTAATAGATTTAAGAAGTATTGGTGAGGATATTAATCAACATAATAATTATGGAAAACTGGAGACATTTGAAAAACAAAAGTATAACTACCAAAAAACACAGCAATATTACTTTTGGATATTTTTCCAAAAGACTTGAAATCAGTCTGTTAAAAGAAGTCTACATTCATATATTAATTGCCACACAATTCATAGTAGCAAAATACAGAAACAATTCTGAATGAATAGAGAGAATTTGGCATATAAACACAATGGATTTTATGTAATCTCACAAAACCAGAATCTGTTCTTTATGAAATATGAATAGAACTTGAGAATTAGGATAAGTGAAATAAACCAAGTACAGAAAGATAAATGCCATGTTATTACTTATATATAGTAAAATATAAAAAACTCAAATATAGAAGCAGAGTACAATGGTGGTTACTGAGAAGATTAAGGCCAAAGGGAACAAAATACATCAATTAGAAGGAAGAATAAGGTTTTTAAAAATACCCATTGTACAAAAATACAGTTTATAATAGAATGTTTCATATTTAAAATTGTTAATAATATAACTTTCAAATGTTCTCTCCATAAAATAATAACTATTTGAGGTGAAAGATGTTAATTAGCTTGATTTAATTATACTACATATTTATAAATCATAACATCACATTGTACCCTATAAATGTATAGAACTATAACTAGTCAATTTCCAGGCCTTTGTTTTTGTTTTTTGTTTTTTTACAAAAAGAAGTAGCAAGAATATCCCTAAAGCCACATGCCTTTAATGCCAGCACTCTGGAGGCAGAGGCAGGCGGATCTCTGTAAGTTCAGGGCTAGCTTGGTCTACAGAATGAGTTCCAGGACAGCCAGGGCTACACAGAGAAACCCTGTCTCCAAACACACACACACACACACACACACACACACACACACACACACACACACACACACACACACGAGAGAGAGAGAGAGAGAGAGAGAGAGAGACAGAGATAGAGACAGAGACAGAGAGAGAATACCGAGAATACCCCTAGAGGCTTTCCTACACTCTCTAAAGGCAGAGATGGTCTAAAGTCTAAAGGTCTTCCCTGACACAAAAGTCATGGGGAGGAACTCTGATCCCCAAGCTAGGATGGACACATGGAAGGTCCTCTTACAAGAAGGATGCCAGGTCATTCCGGTGCTCTGGACTAAACTTGAGAAATCTGCCTGGGAATATTTATTGGCCTGTTGCTACTATCTAGTCAGAGGCAACTGCTTTCGCAGCCCTGCTGAAGGCCTGTGTACAAGAGCTACTATTGTACTCTGCTGAAGATGCATCGCCAGGCTGAGAATGGGCAAAGAATGGAGGTTTCAGTTGTTCCTATGTTAATCATCCCTATTAGAACTTAAAAAACTGACCAAACAAACCCCAAACTGTTTTGATTGACATCAAATCACATGGTTCAGAATAATAAAAAAACAGCTGGGAGTGTCAAGTAAATTTTTTTTTAGGTTCAACAACATTTGGAATAGGTTTTCATCTTTCAAGGAGGAAAGGCCAAGGCAATCTGAAAGATTTGAGATGCAAAAGAATTTTCTCTGAGAATGTGGACATTAGGTACCTCTAATAGTCCAAAAGAAAGTACTGAATAGATGCTACTTTATACCCACGTAAAAACCTTTGTAATTCTCTAGGAATATAAGCCTTCCAAAATGAACTTTAGATTTGGAGGCAGGTTAGCAGCACAGAAGAGCCTTGTTTGAACTTCTGAAAGATGGATGGGTATTTTAAGGGAAGGGCTAATCCCTCCAATGCTTTGCAAAGCCTCCAAACTTCCCAGTCCCTTCAGCTGTTTCCCAGCCTCCTCTTCCCATACTGCTCTCTCTCTTCTCCCAGTACAGCATGTCTGCAGTTTCTGTCTTCGTTCCAGTATGGCTTTTTATCCTATACCCGTGCCTTGTATCTAGCATTCTCTCATTTACTTAACCACACTCACTTATTACACACACATTTATTATCTGTTCTGCAATTCTACAGATCAGCATCTGATGGCAAAACAGATCAGTGATTGGGATAGTGTCATAAGTACTGAGAGTCTCCGGATTTTCATAAGTCACAAAAATAGATTCACAGTTATTTTTCTGTCACATTTTCATCTGCTCAAAACATTTTCTCCCCCTCGCTTTGCCTGATTAGCTCTTCCACATGTGTCGGGTTTCAACGGGGGCATCATTTCCTCACTCATCATGATGCCCATATTTAGAAAGAAAATCTAGTTTTGTGCTTCAGAGACACTGCATATGAGCTTCCAGATATAATCCAAATGGATTTTAAATTGATCACGCCACTCTTTGAGGGAATGAATAAAATTTCTGTTGTCTACATTATTTTATGGGACTGTCACACCAACCAACAGAATTCTACACCATGCAACACTTTGTATCTTTGGGTAGATTAGGGTAGATATAACCTACAAGTTGATTTTAAATATAACTCCCAGGATGGAAAGATAGCTTAGTCAGCAAAGAGTTTGCCTTACAAGCATGATGATCTGAGTGAGATCCTCAGAACCAAGTTAAATGGAGAAGAAGAAAGAGGAAACAGAGGAGGAGGAAGTAGAAGGGGAGGGGGAAGGGAAAGAAGAAGAGAAAGAAGAAAAGAAAGGTTAGGCAGGCAATGTAGGTATGCACTTGTAATCCTGGCACTGGGGAGGTGGCAGAAACAGGCAGATTCCTGGGGTTTGTTGTTCATCCACACTAGACTACTTGGTAAATTCTGAGCCAGTGCGAGACTCTGTCTGAAAAAACATAGGTGGGTAGGGCCTGATGAACTACAACTAAGATTGGCCCCTGGTCATGCACATATGCACATGCACAAACACATGTACACATGTGCACACACTTTGGCACACATAAAAGCTAACTAATAAAGCTAGTTATGGTGGTACATACTTTGTAATCCCAGAACAAGGGAGGCTGAGACAGGAGGATAGCTGTGAGTGTGCAGCCAGCCTGGACTTCATAACAAGACCCTGTCTCAAACAAATAAAACAACTAAATAATCAAATATTCCTCCCATATGAACAAGAGTTCTGAGATTTTAAAAAACAAAAAACACCACAGGCTGGGTGGTGGTGGCGTATGCCTTTAATCCCAGCACTCGGGAGGCAGAGGCAGGCGGATCTCTGTGAGTTCAAGGCCACCCTGGTCTACAAGACCTAGCTCCAGGACAGACTCCAAAGCCACAGAGAAACCCTGTCTCAAAAAACCAAAAAAAAAAAAAAAAACCAAAAAAAAAAAAACAACCACAGTACAAATTTGATTAAAGAGTAGACATAAAGACTGGGGATGTAGTGAAGGTAGAGTGCTTCCCAGCATGCACAAGCCCTGCATTTGATCCTCAGCACCAGCAATGTACAAACAGTGTGATGGTACAACGTAATCCCATCTCTCAGGAGGATGAAGGCAGGGACATCCAAAGTTCAGTGTCATTTGCAGCTACAGCAAGAGTTTGAGGCCTGCCTGAGCTGCATCTTATAAGACACTATTTCAAAAGAAAAGAAGAAAGGAGAAAGGATGGATGGGTGGATGGATGGATGGATGGAAGGAGGAAGGGAGGAAGAAAGTTTGTAAAAATTCTGTGTGCATGCATGATCTATGTATGTGCATGTAGTAGTGTATGTGTGTGTTAGAGTGGAATCTTAAAATTGGGTAGTACAAAATGAGCTAGCAAAGGAAGCTAAAGACTAAATATGGAAATAGGAAAACTGGAAAAGTAGGATATCATGGAGAAGGGAAAGGTATTTCAAGAAGGAAGTGCTATCTTCATGAGCACAACCAGAGAGCAGATTGAAGAAGGACCACGATCTTTCTGGTGGGTCTAGAAGCAGGGAGAATGTGAGGATCTTGGTAAGTACCATTTATTGAAGACAGATTTGTACAACACCAAATAAATATAAGATGTTGATAAATGTGTGGGAAGTAATGAAATATATATGAACAAATGTCTCTAATAAATTGGCCAGTTTTCATTGTATATGGTAGTGCTGGGGAGATGCCCAGCAGTTAAGAGCACTGGACACTCTCCCTGAGGATCCTAGTTCAATTCCCTGTTGTGAGACAGGGTGACTCACAACTGTCTATAGCTCCAGTTCCAGGGGATCTGACACCCTTTACTAGATTATGTGGACACCAGGCACACATTTGGTACACAGACACACACACACACACACACACACACACACACACACACACACACACACACACAGGCAAAACACTCATACATGGAAAATAAAATGAAATAAAATCATTGTATAAAGTGTGTTTTTCATGAGAACTAAAATTTATATTTTTCATAAGGTGTGATTCAATATTGAGTGCTAAACATCCATGCAGTAAAAACCCATAAATAAGTTCAAAGTATTAAATCATCTAAAAACATGTACTGAGCCATAGTTCACCAGGCACACGCCCAGTTTCTAATAATTCCATGACCAAAAAAAAATTGCCTTGTCTTCCAAGAAGTTGTGAGGACATGAATAATTCCCAGTGCTAAAAGGTGACATGAGACTACAAGTACTTCCAAAACATGCCGATACGGCACCTGATGGAGACCAGGTGTGACGGAAGGTAGCCAGGAGAAGTGGTGCTCGGGAATTCCTGGAGGACAAGGAGAAATGAAGCAGCTAGAGAAATGAGGGCTAAGATGTTCAGACAAAGAAAGCTAGCAGTCTGGATTCCAGAAGAGGATACTGGGTTGATACGCATGAAATAGTAAAGATGGGCAGAAAGAATGCATCCCATCTGGCTGAGGTGGATAGCAGTCAGGGCTAAGTTTACTATCATTGTGTGCTGGGTACCTCCTACACAGCTTGTCTAAGTTTTAAAGCTGGCATTTGTGGTAAGAATTTCCTGTTTCTATATGAGGTGGTTGAGCCACTTTATTGGAGAAGGGAAAGCAAGGCAGAGGACACCAGAGTAGGATCGTAGTGATATTTCATTTGTTTTGTCTTATCATCTCTATATCCTCCCTTCTTTCTTTTCAGAGTAGACTCGATCATCCTCCCTCTTATCCTATCATATCTATAAAGGATATTCTACACAGAACTGGGGTGAAATAAGAAAGTATCTGGTGTGATGGTATACAATCAAGCTAGGACAGAATATTTAAAAATCAAGGCAACGGTGTGTATGGCCTCCATCCTTTAGAGACCAGAGCCTCTGCTATAAATAAGCGAAGCTTATGTTCATTTGAGGATATCAGTTACTGGAATGTTTTAAATGCATCAACAAAATGAAGTAGGAATCATAAGAATTAGGTAGTCTTTGGTGTTTATACTCTAGGGCCACCTCATCTTATGTCTTGGTTAGGGTTTCTAAGGCTGTGAAGAGACACCATGACTACGGCAACTCTTGCAAAGGAATATGTTCAGTCAGGGCTCCTTACAGTTCAGAGGTTTAGTCTCTTATCATCATGGCAGGAAGCAAGACAATATGCAGGCAGATACGGTGCTGGAGAAGGAACTGGAAGTTCTTACATCTTGACTCACAGGCAACAGGAAGTGTTCTGAAACACTGGGCATGGCTTGAGCATATATGAGACTTAAAAACCTGCCTCCACAGTGACACACTTACAAGGCCATACCTACTCCAACAAAGCCACACCTCCTAATAATGCCACTCCCTGTGAGCTTATGGGGGCCAATTACATTCAAACTACCACACCTAATCAGTCTTTAGGTCAGGTATACAGCTCTGACTAGAGAAAAATTGACTCTGGACTATTTCAGTCTCTTTAACAATAGGAATGTTCTATGCCAAAACTTCATTCAACATCAAGTTGCAGGATGAGGTTTAGAATATTGGGGTATCATTTAAGGAGACTGTGATTTTACAGTCTATAAGTAGCTATTTTTTTTCTTTGACACCAGAAGTCATGCATACCAGACTATCCTCAAATTCACCAAAAAGCCAAGGATGATCTCGAATTTCTGATTATCCTGCCTCCATCTCCCAAGTGCTGGAATTATAGGAAAACACCACCATGACAAATGTATGGGATTCTTGGGATTGAGCCCAAGTTTCACGAACACAAGGCAAACATTCTACCAACTGAACCACATGGCCGCTCGACATACAGCTGAAGTTTAAAGGAACAATGTGGTATGCTTGCCCAGAATGTCATTTATAGAGGCTTGCTAAACTAACTAGAGTTTATAGATTATTATGCTTCAGGTTGAACGAAATTAGGAAATTTTTGGCTAAAACCCTACTATATACCACTTGGTATAACAGAAATTCAAATATTTAAAGTGTTATCCTTACTTTTGGTAAACTATGCTGTACTGGATTGATAAAATCTGTTTTCCAGTACAAATTGACAAGCTAATATTACTAATATCACCTGTGGAGAAGTACCTGCAGGATTTCCTCTCATAAGTAGTTTCGGTTTGGCTCAGTAAAGAGGTGGCAGCTGGTGTGGAGTGTGAGCAGACAGCTGTCTAGGAAGCCAGTCTCCTGGCAACTGAGGAAAGCCCGTACAGAGGACAAAATACATCCTCTTTGTTGCCAAGTTCCTAGCACTGGATGTTGTAAAGATGAGCTAGACATTTTGAGGCATTTTGGTGTGTGAAATACAAAATACGAGTACTGTGATGTAAATAATTAGAATCTTTTGCACATACCACATCCCAGCAGAAAATATATAATGGCTTTTGGCACATGGTCTGTGTAAATTACTTAAATATTGCACAGGAGTTAATCTGTAGAAAAATATAATAAATAAAATAAGATAAAGGTCTGCATTTTTTTCCTTTAAAATTGCACTTGGTTTGTGTATCTCTAATATTTGAGGATTTATACTCACATGTTTTCTCATTTATGCAACTGTAATAGAGAAAGTAATTCTTTAGAATATTTTTTTATGATTATTTCCCTTCATGGAATAAATGTTCTATCATTAATGAATACGGCTAATAAAGATAATTCACTGAAAAAGTTCTCCAAAGATACCTCAGGGTAAAGCAGAGATCCTTCAGACTATGAAATAATAAACAAATGCCAGAATAATGAAAAGATCCAAGTTTTGATTTTGTTGTTCATTTATTTATCCTCCCAAGTGCTGAGATTGCAGGTGTGAGCTGCCACACTCAGCACTAAGAATTCTAGACTGACTTTTCTGATCATTTGGACTGGCATCCTAGGATCTTATATGTCAAATTGATTGAGAAATAGACTCTGCTTCTTGGAATAATCTGAAATTCTAATATTAATAAGCTTCCCTTTTGTTATTTAAAATTATTTAGCTAAAATGTTATATAGTATAATTGACTGTTTTTGGTGCCCAGTTTAAAAAATTCTCACACATTTCTAAGTATGTGTAATTCCCAGGCTACTAAAAATTTATAATCTAATTTTAAGGGCAAATATTTTTCACGTCACGAAACAGCGAAAAGAAACTTTCACATATGAATCCCCAAGTACTAGAGGAATCAGAGTCAGAAGGAAAAGATACACGAAAAATAAGAAAATAGAGCAAGCAGTACAAACCCAACCTGCTTTATGGCTTTGCAAATTTGCATGCAAGGCTTAAAGATCAAAGTCCACTTTGTCTACCTTTCAGAAACTTGCTAAAAAGTACATTATATTGAGCATGGAAAACCACAGGGCAATGGAGATACTGTATTTTTCAAGTGAACAACTACCACCTTGAAAATTATTCTACATAAATAAAGAAGGTCTGCTCAGTCTATTGTTATGAGACACGAAACAGAGATGAATAAATCCCCCTTTCTCATGTGAAGGAAACATGATTTTTTTTTTCCGAGACAGGGTTTCTCTGTGTAACAGCTCTAGCTGTCCCGGAACTATCTCTTGTAGACCAGGCTGGCCTTGAACTCATAGAGATTCACCTGCCTCTGCCTCCCAAGTGCTGGGATTAAAGGTGTGTGCCACTACTGCCCAACAAAAAACATGGAAATTTTTAGTCAAAGTCACTTCAATGTTGTCATCAGAAGTTAATCTCTTGACAAATCAACATATGTCTGGCCTACTTTGGATGAATGGAAATAAGGAAAAAGGTTCATTCCTTTGTCAAGAGTCTGCAATGAATTGAGGAAACATAAGACAGAGGTCAAAGAATTTTAAAGCAGGACTTATTTTAGAAGATAGCCGAGCATCTGAGTTTTAAGTCAGTAGGCTTTGGCAACAGAACATGCTGTTAAAAAGCATCCGTGGGCTGTCTGATTAAGCTACAAATGCCTGGCATTGTCATTGTCAGCATACAATAGATTTTGACTTTTGCCAGAGGGAGATGAAGTTCTAATCCTAGTGATCCAGACAAAGTCTTTGATTACTTTAGCTCTTTCATGGAATTCCTACAGTTGCTCCAGTAGAAACTAGGTGAGGCTGGACAGAGGACTTAGTGGATAAGAGTGCTTGCTGCTCTTGCAGGAGACTGGGGTTTGGTTGTCAGCACTCACACCAGGAAGCTCATAACTGCCTACAACTCTAGTGCCAAGGGATTCAACACTCTCTTCTGGCCTCAAAAGGCACTTGCACACACACAGTGCATGTGCATATATGCAGGTACATGCATACATACAAAGAAACTAAGACTCTTATTACACCTCAAGATGGCCTGAAATATTCAACTTCTCAGCGCTAGAATCATCAGTGAAACAAACTTGTCTTTACGTGTCATGTAATTGGCTGGCAAAGGAGCCCAAGACCAGGGATTTGATATGTCCATCTGTTAATCTGACTATAGTTTATGATAAATGACAAATGCCTAAAGTTTTATGTACTGTTTGAGGTTTACATACCTCTCTGACAAGAGGAAGGGCTTGTCAAGGTTTTGTTTTATAGCTTTGACATCAATTTCCAAATTATAAGTACATTTTTTTTAAACGGGAATAGCTCTAGATGCAACCTAACAGATTGCTCAGTAAGAACAGATGGTGAAGAGAAGTGTTCTTTGAACTATTTATTAAATTCCGTGTCATTGTTTCCTGTACACTGGTAGAACTTTTCACTAGTACTAAAACTCCCTTCATTTGTTTTGTTTGTTTGGTTGGTTTTTGCCTAGTAACCTCCAGCGGGATTCATTTTAAATACATTTCCAGAGGATCTTATTCATAAAAATCTAAGAGCTAATGTAGGGATCTGAATATTTGGGGCATGTGGGTATTGGAAAGGGAACCCAGGGCCATGTGTGAGAGTCTTTACTTTCACCAAGCACCCTAGGAGATGTAGGATGTCCTTCTGTATATGTGTTGCTTTTATTGGTTAATGAATAAAGCTGCTTTGTCCTCTAGCAGGGAAGAATATAGCCAGGCTGGAAGAGATATATATATAGAGAGAGTAGGCGGAGTCAGAGAGATGCCTTGTAGCTACCAAAGGAAGGACATGCTGGAAGCTTACCTGGTAAGCCACAGCCTCATGGAAATACACAGATTAATAGAAACGGGTTAACTTAAGATGTAAGAGTTACTTAACAAGAAGCCTGAGCTAATAGGCCAAACAATGTTATAATTAATATAGTAGCTGTGTGATTATTTGAGCAGTCAGAGAGCAGTCTCCATTTACAGATGGCAACAACGTGAACCAACTGCATCCACATAAAACCTGAGGGAGCTTGGGAAGGAATTCTAGACACAAAAGAATAGAATTAAGTATGGCTTCTTGGTAGCAGCATTTTCTCAGATGGGCTCTGTTTGCTGGTGGTGAGCAGAGGCATGTCTTCTTTAAGAGAAGGCTTCCTGACTCAGCATTAGCAGCAAAAACTAAGTGGCTTCTTTAAGAGCCAGCTTCCTGGCTCTTTCAGGAGGTCCTGCACTTAAATAGGGTTTGTGAGCCGCTTCCTACTAATTGCTTAATGGCAACACAGACCTGCTGTGTCCCTGGAGCTGGGGCAGTGAGCATGGCTTGTAGAGGTGGTGAACATACCTCCACCATGTTGGACTGGGTAGAGCAAACAGGCAGAGCCACAAAATTTGTCCTAGCCATGCCCGCTTAGCATTAAAAAAAAAGTGCTCCTGGTCAGAAAATGATTACAGATACTCAATAAAGACAGATTCAGACAAAAATAATCCCCTGAACAGGTCACAGTGTGTTTCAAAATGTATGTAGGCTTGAGAGAGAAAGGGGAAAAGGGTATAGACAGTTATAAAAAAGAGTAAAGTCTTTAAAGAAACAGTAAAAGTAATATAAAAGAGTACAGAGAGTCATATATTAAAAGAGTAAATAAAATAAGTCACGTAAAGATGGAATATACACAGAGAGTCTGGATTATGTATATTATTATGTTTTCTTTGAATTTTTTGACTGCAGAGAGACATTTGTTTCTGAGAGCTGCTAAGCTAAACCAACATAAAGGTATCGTGACTTCAAAATTTGGGTCTAAGGATATGTTGCTTTGGAAAAGCGGTTCTGCTTTTGTTTCCACAGAAGATGAGAACCTGCAGATTCCTTCCAGGATAATGCGATTTGATAGAAAAAGACCTCCTGAAAGTTTTCCGTGAACCCTAAAACTACTTTGCCCAACAAAAAGCAGGAAGCAGTTTTGAGAAAACTATGCCCAAATTCCCAAAATGATTGTTTATAAATGTTTGTTTTCATTTAAAAGGAGTTGGGTATTAATAATTAATGGTTACAGTCAATCTCTTTAAAAAAATAAGGGAGATATGATAAAGAAATGAATACTTTACATTGGTATGGATCTTGGTTTATTGATACAAATTTAAGGTCAATTTTGATATATGTATTTCTGTTCTTGTTTAAGGTATTAAGTTTAGATAGCTCATTTAAAAATATAATGTATAATTAAAAATTTTAGATTAATTGGTAATCATTTATATATTTATAGTAGTCAAACTTGTAGTCATGTTAGTTAGGTTTTTCTAGATAGATAGAGATATATTTCAGATGGATAGGTATTCTTCAGATCTGTCAAAGATGTACAGAATATGGCATTTAAAATGTTTTAAGAACTTGGACTTTTCTCAAAACTGAGAAATATCTGCTTTTGGCAGCATCAATTACTTTAGAGAGGTTGATGGGCACTGAAGAAACTCATTATGGAATTTGCCTACAGTGTGACAAGGCTAGACATTTGGGCAAGAAACTGTTCTTTCCTGGACTGCTTGATGGTACGCTGTATGAACTGGGCATGCAAGACCCACAAAAAATGACTGCTGAACATTCCAAAAGATGGGATGGTCTTTCAGAGTTCCTGTTTCAAAGAAGTAACTGCCAGACATTCTGCAGGACAGAAGAAAGTGACTGATAAACTGCCAATATAGGTAGAATAGATCTTCAAATTTTCTGCTTCACAGAAAAGTCTGCTGGATACTATGGGCCTGTAGGCTAAAGATGGATACTCCAATGTTACAAAAGAACTTTGGGTGACTGTCCAGGCAGTGAGATGTCTCTGTCAATTTTAGAGTTTTGGAAGTTGCTTGATTGAACTTCCTGTTTACTTAGGTAATATTATATCCTTCTGAAGTCTTTGATGGAGTTAAAAACAAATAGTTACATAGTTTTCCTTATTTATGATGAAAGATAAATTAGATATGAAAGTTTAGGCTCACAAAGATAGGATAGATGATAGAGTATTTTCCTTAATTTACCAAATGTAAATGGACTAAATATTGTAATTATAATTCTTGCTTAATACTGTTTTGTATATCTAATTTTATTATGTTAAAGTTAAAACATTCCTTTTTAATTAGACTGAAAAGGGGAGATGATGTGGGATGTCCTGTATATGTGTTGTTTTTATTGGTTAATGAATAAAGCTGCTTTGGCCTATAGCAGGGCAGAATATAGCCAGGCTGAAAGAGGTATATATATAGAGAGAGAGTAGGCAAAGTCAAGGAGACTCCTTGTAGCTGCCGAAAGAGAAGGACATGCCAGAACCTTACCAGGCAAGCCTCGTGGTGATACACAGATTAAGAGAAATGGGTTAATTTAAGATGTCAGAGTTACTTAATAGGAAGATTAAGCTAATAGGCCAAACAATGTTGTAATTAATATAGTATCTGTGTGATTATTTGGTTCTGGGTGGCTAAGAAATGAACGAGCAGTCTCTGTTTACACC
Organism: Ondatra zibethicus; assembly: GCA_004026605.1. NCBI lineage: Eukaryota > Metazoa > Chordata > Mammalia > Rodentia > Cricetidae > Ondatra > Ondatra zibethicus. Next base: position 132,831 of record PVIU01001883.1, on the reverse strand, counting down.
TAGGTGATTTTGATGTCATAAGTAAGGAGCCACACTTTCTAAACCATTGTTTCTATTGAAAATAAAAGTCTCACTTCCACCACTGGTTATTTTAATTGTCAATTTGACACAGCCTATAATCCTCTGAAAGGAGAAGCTTCAATTGAGGAGTTGTCTACATCAGAGTGGTCAGTGGATTATCTTGTTTATTAAGTGATAGAGGAGGGCACAGCCCACTGAAGGTGGCACCATTCCTTGGGCAGGCTGTTCTGGGATATATGAAAAAGGGAGCTCAACCAAGAAAGATAATTACAGACCAATCATGAATGTCGATGCAAAAATACTCAATAAAATACTGGCAAACCAAATCAAAAAACACATCAAAAAATTATCCACCATGATCATGTTGGCTTCTTCCCAGAGATGCAGGAATGGTTCAACATATGAAAATCTATTAATGTAATCCACTATATAAATAAACTGAAAGAAAAAACCATATGATCATCTCAATAGATGCTGAAAAAGCATTCAACAAAATCCAACACTTCTTCATGAAAGGTGTTGGAGAGATCAGGGATACAAGGAACCTATCTAAACATTATAAAAGCAATATTCAGCAAGCTGACAGCCATCATCAAATTAAATGGAGAGAAGCTCAAAGCGATTCCACTAAAATCAGGAACAAGACAAGGCTGCCCACCCTCTCCACATCTATTCAATATAGTACTGGAAGTTCTAGCAATAAGACAACAAAAGGAGATCAAGGGGATAAAAATTGGAAAAGAAGTCAAACTTTTGCTGTTTTCAGATGATATAATAGTATACATAAATGACCCCCAAAATTCTACCAGGGAACTCCTACAGCTGATAAACACCTTCAGTAATGTAGCAGGATACAAGATCAATTCAAAAAAATCAGTAGCCCTCCTATATACAAATAATAAAGAAACTGAGAAAGAAATCAGAGAAACATCACCTTTCACAATAGCCACAAATAACAAAATATCTTTGGGTAACACTAACCAAGGAAGTTAAAGACCTGTTTGACAAGAACTTTAAGTCTTTAAAGAAAGAAATTGAAAAAGATATCAGAAAATGGAATGATCTCCCATGCTCTTGGATAGGTAGGATCAACATAATAAAAACAGCAATCCTACCAAAATCAATCTACTGATTCTTTGGTTTTTAAAGGAGTTCATTTAATATGTAAACAGCTTTGGATAAATCTAAAAACTGAATTAGTTTTTATTATCATAGGTTTGTTTCAGTATTATTTTGAGGCTATATAAATTATAGAAAAAGGCAAACCAATAACTATGTCAATGCTATTAGGAGCCCAAATTTTGAGGGTTAAAAAAAAACAAACCCAAAAGCTGGCACCATGATGCATACCTATAATCCTAATATCTATGAGGTTGAGGCCAGAGTATCCATATTATGCAAATGCTCTGCCCTGAGCTAATTCCAACCCCTAAATAATTTTTAATATACTATTTTATCAATTCTTCAAGCATTGCATACATGTATAAAATGTGCTTTAATCATATTTACCCCTAATGCCTTTCCCCAATTCCTCCCAGCTCCACTCCCACCTTGCCCCACCCAATTTCATGTTTCACTGTATATATAAAATGCACTGAGTCCAGTTGGTGCTGCCCATATACTCATTCACAAGTGTGAGGACAACCTATGGTTAACCCTACCAGGGGCCACAGCCTTAAGAAAACTGTCTCCCTTCCCCCACAGATGCCATTAACTATCAATAGCTCTTCAACTAGGACCCTACATTATTTTTTGTTTTTTTTTTTTTGTTTGTTTGTTTGTTTTCCGAGACAGGGTTTCTCTGTAGCTTTGGAGCCTGTCCTGGAACTAGCTCTTGTAGACCAGGCTGGCCTCAAACTCACAGAGATCTGCTTGCCTCTGCCTCCCAAGTGCTGGGATTAAAGGCATGAGCCACCACTGCCCAGCCTACATATTATTTTTGATGTGAGAAAATATTTGATTTTAGGTCCAAATAGACTAGAACCAGCATATAAAGTAACCATTTCTACTAAAGTATTAAAGACAAGAACGTGCACAGCACTGTTGTGCACCCCTGAACTAGATGTATTAGTCAATGCAACTAGGTAAGACAAAGACGTTAGAGGTGTAAAAACTGACAATAAAGCTGGGCGGTGGTGGCACACACCTTTAATTCCAGCACTCAGGAGGCAGAGGCAGACAGATCTCTGTGAGTTCGAGGCCAGCCTGGTCTACAAGAGTTAGTTCCCGGACAGCTATGGCTATTACAAGGAGAAACTAGGTCTCGGCGGGGAAGGTCCCAAAAGACAAAAATTGAAAATAAAAAGGAAGATTATTGTTTGAAAATAGCATAGTTGTTTCCCTAGAAAACACAATACAGCAATTCAATTTTATTATAATAGAACTCATTAAGGCAATAGAAAACAAAATGTATATATAAATTAATAGTTTTCATTTCTTCAGATTACTTCCAGACCCCCAAAAAATGTAGTAAAAGAAGCCCACTTATAATAGCAGCAAAAATTTATAAGACAGCCTGGAACAAATTGAAGAAGGATTATGGAAGTGTGTATACATGAAAGCTTTAAGGCAACAGAGATAGATACAGAAGAAGATAAGCAAATGTTAAAAGGCAATCGCAGAAATGCTTGTCCTTGTTAAGGATGTTTATTGGCTGGGTGCAGGGTTGTCTCAGTAAGTCTTACTGGGATTAGTAAGTAGCCATTTGTAGAATAATAAAGTTGTATCTACATCTTACATATTATACTAACATAAATCACAAATTTAATTTATATTTGTATATATTTAAAATATATATTTGTATATATTCAAAATAAAAATTAGTATCATAATTGGATGTGGTGGTGCATGTCTTTAATTCCAACACTCGGGAGGCAAAAGCAGGTGGATCTTTGAGTTCAAAGCTGGCCTGGTCTACATGGTAGGTCCCAGGCCAACCAGGGAAGCCTAATGAGATAGGGTTTCTCTGTAACCTTGGAGCCTGTCCTGGAACTCGCTCTGTAGACCAGCAGACCAGGCTGGCCTTGAACTCAGAGAGATCACCGGCCCCAGCCCCGTGATGACTGGGATTAAAGGCATGCACCACCATGCCCAGTTTACTGTACACCTTTTTTAAATATGTATTTTGACGTTTGATTTAGGTTAGCGTCCAGTGCAGAGAGTCTAATACAGACATAAATATTACTTGAAGTCCTAATATGACAATCAAATCTGAGTAACTAGCTAGGTGTGCTGGTGCAGGCCTATAATCCCAGTACTTGAGAGGCTGAGGCAGGAGGATTCCAATGAGTTTGAGGTCAGCCTCGACTACAGAGTGAATTTAGGACCAGTTTGAACTTCAAAGCAAAACTCTATGTCTCAATAAAACAAAACAAATAAACTTATTTTAATTCATCAGTCCTTTCAGTGCTTTGAAAAAGTGAAGCACATAGTAGGACCTCACTAATACAGAGCCTTACTATATAACCTTGAATTTGCTTGGAGTACATAGCTCAGCCACAGATACAAAAGAGACCCTGCCTCAAAAAGCTGGATGATGAGAACTGACTCCCAAAAGTTGTCCTCTGACCTCCAACATGTGCCACAGTTACGTGCACCACCCACACACTAACTACATAAAAGGAAATGGATATTATAGAAAATAGTTTCCACTCATTAGAATTATTAAAAAGAAACTGAATTTACCTCAGCTCCTAAATGCTAGGTTTACATGTGTGAGCCGCCACCCCTCAGCCAACAATGGTTCTTGATTTACTATAAACTCATTTCTTTCAGGTCCTGTTTGGATTGCCATCGTTGTTCTAGCCGTTCAGCGTAAGGAGACAGACAATCAGTTAAACACACAATGAGCTGTACCTGTTGCTGATCGTATCGGGAACATGGACCTTCAGCTCTTCTGTGACCTCTCTCATCACCCGCTGGTAGCCAGACATCCCTGGGTCTTTGATATAATGAGTATTGTTTCTCATTAAATATTCCCCCAAATAATTAATTGGATCAAACTTGGTTGGGATATCAGCTTTACTCAAAAGTTTCTTCTTTTCTACTTGCATTAACATCTGTTCGACTCCAGGAACCAAGGTGGGTAGAAGCTTGTCCAGCAAGTAGGCCCGGGTAGCGAGCGTCATGCTTTCAGTATCAAACCACTCTTTAGCCAGGTCATCCCTCGGGAGCTGTTCTGTAGTCTTCTTTTCCTGTTCCCTTTTCAGGCTATCCTTCTCTAACATCTTCTGCTGCATGGCCTGGGCTCTTGCTTCTACTCTCTCATTAAGATTTTTCTTCCATGGTTGCTGTGCTTTGGACTTCAGCTCACTTTCATCCATACCAAGAATCACTTTTGCAGGTTTTCTAAGCACAACATTCCTGGAAGCTGCATGGGACTCCTTTGATGAACCAGCTGAGAAGAAAAAAATTAAATGTAAGACATACTAGAAGTATGAGCTGGAGATATGGTTCTGTGGGTAAGAGTTCATACCGCTCTTGAAGAGGACCCTGGTGGGTTCCTAGCATCAACACTATGCAGCTCTCAGGGACCTGTAACGACTGCTCCAGAGAGATCTGAAATCTGATGCCTTAGGCATCTGTGGGCTCCTGCACTCATGTGCACATATCCGTGCACAGATACATACACATGTAATTTTAAATTAGAAAGTATAAGAAATACTATAAATAGAGTTTAATTGATGACTTTAGAATATATTTAACAACAACAAAAACCTCAAAATTGTCTTATATCCTTTTACGTGGCTTACTGAGCACCATCCAAGCAAAAAGCCTGAGAACCATAAAAGCATTTGCTATTGTGCTGTGGAATATTAAAGATGTGCTACATTTGTTTATGCTAGGGAATATTTGTTTAATGATGCAAAGATGTGTTACATTCTTTTATGCTGCATTTGTTTAACTCTGTGAAGCTGTGTTACTTTGCCTGCCTAAAATACCTGACTGGTCTAATAAAGAGCTGAACCCTCAATAGCTAGGCAGGAGAGAGAAACAATCAGGGCTGTTGGATAGAGAGAGTAAATAGGAGGAGAAATCTAGGGAAGAGGGTGAGGGGTGAGAAGAGGAGAAGGAAGAAGAAAGAGAGGAAGGATGAGAAAAATGAGAAGAATGAGAGGAGGAGAGAAGGAAGGACATACCCAGAATAAGAGGTCAGCCAGACCTTAGAGAAGCAGTGAGGGTGAGAGAGACAGAAGTAAGGAAGTTAAGAAGCCTCAAGGCAAAAGATAGATAAAAAGAAACAGGCTAATTTAAGTTAAAAGAGCTAGCCAGAGAAAGAGCTAAGCTAAGGCCAAGCATTCAAAACTAATAATAAGTCTCTGTGTCATGATTTGGAAGCTAGTTGGCAGCCTAAAAGGAAAAGCCTGTTACATTGCTGACATAATCAGAGGTCGGTGAGCAGCTCAGTGCCTTTAATAAACAATTAACTTGTTGCTACTCTGTGTATTTTCTATCTCAGAGACAAGGTTGACCGCCAGCTCTAACTCCTGCCCCTTTCTCCCACTCTCCTTTCTTCCCTCCTTCCTCCTCCCTTCCCCATCTGCCTTCTTTCCTTCCTTCATATGACTGTATTAAAGACCAAGAAGCAGGAGGTAAAGCAGACAGAAGCACAGAAGATACAGGAGGGAGGTTAGATCATAGTCCTGAGGCAATAAGGAGGTGGATGACTCGGAGGGCACAATAAACGGGACGGTCCATCTAACAGCCTCCATGTCCTATGGGAGAAACTAGATACTGCTGAAATGAAGGAATGCCGGGATCATGGGCTTGGCGTGGAAGATAAAGAACTGTAAATCAGCTGCTGTGGGTGTGGAGCAGAAAACGCGCATAACATTAGCTCTTCAAGTGATGCTGAAAGCCTGAACAGAATGAAAGCAAGCCATGGTCCATGGCATCAGTCCAGAGTAAGGCTTTTCTTTTGGGAGAACTGGCTTGGCCCTGGGTTCCCAGGACATGGCTAGTTCATACTCTGAACAGTAAGCTACCAGATATTTTCCTCTGTTCCAGTGATTGCTGAGGTGAGTGGAATGGAAGAATTAATGGGACTCCTAAGGGTTTCATTTTTTTTTCTGACATAGCTATGGAGATAAAGTACTTTGGGGTCTTTCCAGATACTATCCACTGAGAAAGAACACAGGTGCCCACATCAGACTCGTGGCTACATACTACTATGCTACTTCATTTTGCTTCTGTTATTTTGTGGATGTAGGTTAAAATAGAAACATATCTGAAAATTTATCTACATTGATTTCTAATATTGTTGAAAAGTAACTATTGAGACATGTCATGTTTTAATTAGTAATAACTCCCAATAAACATTACTCTTGCAATAAAAGGACAACATATAGAGCCTCCATAACTTTCTAGTAGTGGCTATTTAAAAAATTTGTTTTTTATTGTGAAATATTTATAACTGCAAGGACGATATATAGATGTGAATCTAATTTTAGCTTAAGCCGGGCGGTGGTGGCTCACACCTTTAATCCCAGCCCTTGGGAGGCAGAGGCAGGTGAATCTCCATTTCGAGGCCAGCCTGGTCTACAAGGGCTAGTTTCAGGACAGCTAGAACTGTTACACAGAGAAACCTTGTCTCAAAAAACCAAAAACAAAAAAATAAAAGAAAATAAATACCTACATAGTTATGCCTCTCATTTATTTCTACTCTGAGAGAGATACTATTCTAAATTGTATGTCTATCATCTCCATGTATTTGATATATTTTATTACGTCTCACTGATATAATTATTCTCACTTTTACATAATTACTTAATATCATGTATATTCTATGGCTTTTTTTGCTTGATTTTACAATTAGAAAGCTTATCTAAATTGATAGGTATAGCTACTTTATTTGATTTTTCTCTGTGGAATAATATTTTATTATTTAACTACATGACAATGTATTTATCCATTCTCATTTTGCTAGCTATTGGGATATTCCAGCTTTTTTCTTATAACAAATAATTCTACTACAAAAATTATTGTATGTATCTCATTTTCTACATATGTTTCCTTAAGGAATACTACCAAGATTTTCTTTTTTTTACTTTTACCTATTTTGTGTATGTGTGGAAGGTGATCTAGTCATGGTACACATGTGGAGGTCAGAGAACAACTTACAGTTCTTCCTTTCCACCATGTGGATTCTGGAGATGTAATTTAGGTTGTCAGGCTTAAGGGCAAGTGCCTTTATCTATTGAGCCTTCTTAGCAGCCCCTATTTCTGATCCTGTTACTCAGGGTGCTCTAGGATGAATGCTTTGTGTCCCTGAAAAATCTGTATATCAGAACCTAAGATCCAACATGACAGTATTAAAAGGTAGGGCCTCTGGGGAAGGCTCTGCCCCATGGATGAATTAATACCCTACAAAAGGGCTAGAGTGGGGCTGAAGAGATGGCTCACTAGTTAAAAGCATTTATCATTCTTACAAATGATACTGGTTCATTTCCTAGCATTCACAATGGAGAGCTCACAGCTGTCTGTAACTCCAGTTTCAGGGTGCCCAATGTCCTTTTCTAGTTTCCCAGGTACCTGTACATGCGTGGTACACACAGGCACAAACACACATACACATAAATTTTTAAAAACTTAGATGGGCTAGAGAGAACTAGCTCAGTCCCTTTTGTTGTCCTTTCACCTCTTTGTCATTTGAAGACACAGTGTGCTCACCTCCTGCAGAGGGTACTGCATGCAAGGTCTTGTGTTAGAATCAAAGACTGAGCCCTCAAAGAGACATCAAATCTTAGACTTGATCTTAGACTTTCCAGTCTTCATAATTGTTAATAATAAATTTATGCTGTTTTTAAGTTAAATTTATGCTGTTTAAAAATTACCCTTGCCTGTGTTTATTTTATAGTAACAGGAAGTCAAAACACAGAGTCACAAGTACAAGCATTTCACTTGCAAGGAATATTATTCAATTACTTCCAGAGTTGTTGGTATCAATTTCTAGAAACCCTTGAAAGCTCATCTTTGGAGCATTTTGGGTCCATTGTGGGTGGGATCTGTGAGCCTTCCTTTGGACTTTTATTTTCCCCCTTGGACAAACCACTTATTCCAATCACCATCCACAAGAGTAAGAGTTCCTGGTGTAGGGGCTGGAGAGATGATGACTCAGTGGTTAAGAGCATGTACTCTTGCCCGGTTCAGTTCCTAGCATACATGTTGGGTGACTCATAACTACCCACAACTCTAGTTCTAGGAGCCCGATGCCTCTGGCTTCCTCAGGCACCTGCACTCACATGTACATACAGACGTGAATGCACATATACTTGAAAGAATAAAATACCTTTAAAAAAAAAAAAAGAATCCCCATTGTGGGAGAGTGGCTTTTGAGTTGTGCTGCTCAGGATCCTAAAAATGAGCTTCAGAATCAACAGAACCAGAAGTTTCTTTGTGGCCAGAGCAGCTGTGCTTCAATTTATTTCACAGTTGGAGAATGTTGTAAGATTTCATTGGAAAAGGCTTTGCTGCTTTAAAAAAAAAAAAACTGCAGAAAAATAAATACTCGGAAGAATAAATTTTATCCTTTTTTCCCAAGAGAAAAATCAAGTAGCCTGTAAGAAAACCCTTGAAAGCCCATCTACTGAGAGTTCTTGGTCCAATGGTGGAGGGCATTTATGAGCCTTCTCCGGGTTTTTATTTCTTCTGTGGCCAAATCACTTATTCCAATCAGAGGAAGTTGAGGAGGGCTAGCACAGGCTCTCACAGGTCAGTCGGGTTTGCAAAGGGCACGTCTCCATTGTGTTTTGTCCGGTGATGGTCAGTGCTGATTGTCAACTTGACAAAATCTAGAACTAGTTTGACCCCTGGGCACACCTGTGGGGATTATCTTGATTGCATAACTAAGGTGGAAAGACCTGGACACTGTGGGTGGGTCATTCCTTGGCTGGGTTCCAAGACTGTAGAAGAGTGGAAAGGGCAGCTGAGCACTGGAATTCCTGCATTAATTTCATTTGCTCTCTGTGCTTCCCTGCGGATGTGATGTGACCATCTGTTTCAGTTCCTGCAACCTTGACATTTCTGCAGACTATAACTTGGGATAGTGAGCCACCGAAATCTGTACCACTCAAATTTCCTTTGTCAGGGTATTCTTAACACAGCCACAGAAAATAAAAATAAAATGGTCATAATAATTATTACTATATAACCCTTTTATTTTTATTTTTTTTTAAAGAAGGTAAGTATGAAAGAGGAATTGTTTTAGGTCTGCAGGCTTTCATGTACTTGATTTTTTTTCTCCTTAATGTTTCTAGCACAAACCAAGGAACATATGCCCTTGCTTGATTTAAAGGTAGTGCTATAGAAATAAAGCTACTTAATACCTAATGATCTATAATGGCTCGTTAATAAACCCACAAATAAACTGGGTGTTCTCTCTATTCATTGCAGCCCGCTAGTGCTTCCCTAACATGGTAGGCCATTCTAGGTTGCTAAGCAATAATCCTAGTGCTTGAATTGCCCCCACTGATATGCAGAATAGAGAAGAATGTGTGCTTGGTTAGGACTCTAGTTAAACACCTCTCTTTAGGAGCCATAAAAATCAAGGAAAGAAAAGGAGGCCCAGCAATAGGAGGGTCAATAAATCAGGATTCTATCTGAAGCTGTCTTTTCACATGGTAACTTTGGAATTCGGGGATCTCAAGCTGTGGAAGTGCCCCAAGGACAGGTTAGTTTAGAGACTTAATTGATTATAGTTTCGAAACACTAGAGTTGTTTTTCAGGATCAACTTTCCAAACTCTTCTTAGAATTAGGAACCTTTTCAGGCTCTTTACTCAATGTGCAAAGCTTCATCTTTCTAGCCACTAGTCAACTTTTTAAAAAGCCACTTTATATTTTTAAAAATAAACTATATTATTTTGTATTTTGTTAATATACTACACTTACATCATTCTTTATAATTTGCAAAAGTCATTCATGAATATTAACTTGTTTAAGGTAAATTATTATATTGCTGGGTATGGTAGCACATGTACTTAATCCTGGCACTCCATTTGGGAGGCACCGGCAAGCAGATTTCTGTATGTTCCAGGCTAGCCTGGTCTACATAGTAAGTTCCAGGTCAGCCAGGGCTACATAGTGAGATCTTGCTTCAAAAACAAGCAAATAAATGAAAAGTGAACTATACTGCTTAATTCAGTACTATGATATTACCAGTGTCCTGTGCAGCAAAAAGGAATGTCAGAGAAGGAAGGGGAGAGCTAAAAGAAAGAGGGAGGTAGAGGGGGGTGATCAAGAAGGAGATAGGAAAGGAAATGGATGCCAAAGATGGAAAAAGAGGAAATGTAGAGAAAAGCTACCAAAGTGACAGCATGAAGGTCAAGTTGTTAGACGAGTTTTTTAGCAATGAGCTCTAGTCATATATTATTGAGGCGTGAATACTTTCAACCAAATAGGAAGGCACATAGAGGAATTCCTTGTTCATAATTTGAAAGGTTTAGACTTTAAACATGATATTGGTCATTTCCTGCACTTAGTACACGGTCCATTGCTAGGCATACTTCATATAGACTCTAGGTAAGTATATAACAGGAATTAAATAATCTCCATTATCACAAGCCTTACCAGACTCTTGCTAACTTAACACTCTTGGGGCTGGCTACTGGTTAAACTACTGACACTGGCCTGGCAGTTGTTCAACAAGCTGTACGCTATTTTTCCAACACAGGTCCTGCCTGAAACTCAGCTGCCCTGACTTTATCATCAGCATTTAACTGAAATGTAACTGCTTTTAACAGAGGGGAAGCACCGTCAATGATCGCTGGAGCTGAAACTCAGTTGCAACAGGAACTGGGAGTTTCCTGCAGAGCTTTGCTAATCTCTGAGCTTGTGTAATATGAACAGAGCTGGGCAAACTGCAGGTTTTGTTTGCTTAAGGATTTCTAAAAATAAAAACTAATCTCATAGCCCCAAAAAGAAAATAGCTGGTATAAAGAATTGGCACAGTACATTCAACCACAGTATTTTTTTTTCTATGCAAAGACAAGAGTTTAAGTGCATTTTGGTAGCTGCTTGGCAAGATTTTGACAAGTATATAACAAGGATTATGACCCTTCCTTTGACATGTTGAAAATGCAATAACAGTTCCTCTTCACATTTATTATATATATACATATATATGTTCTGTTATATATACACATTTGTGTTGAGTGATGCTGAATATAAGGTTTAGTATGATTGATTATTGAATGATCAAGAGCACCATATCTCATTTAATATCACACAGAGCAACCGTGATGCTTTCAGTGCATATATACTGAGAGGAAAAGAGCAACACATGGAACACTCTTCCCTCCACTGCACATAGGAAAGAAACTGAAAGTACCAGAACAGGAAAGTTCACAAAGACTCGATTTATACTTTTTGGTGGGGGGTGGGAGGCAATAAATTCCTTGGCAGAATACATATATGAAGTCATGCAGGTACAAATTGTCCATAAACTAAACACCTCATTGAATTTATAATGAAGTTCCTGTCTGACATGTTTTAAGTGAAAAGTTAATTTATAAAGCTGGCTCCAATGATTAAGAAAAATACAAGGCAGTCTTCTGGGATATTGCTGGTAGGAGAAATGAGGATGTTAAAGTCAGGCAGAGGAGTATGGTCAGGTGAAAGAGGATAGGTAAACACTTGTCAGGAAGAGAGATTTTAAAAGTTAGTTTAAAAACGGGGGGACTGGTGAGATGACTCAGTGAATAAAGGCCCTTAAAAACCTGTATTCTGTTGCTGAACCCCACATGGTGAGAGGAAAGAATCAACTCTTGCAAGCTGTCCTTTGACCTCCCAAGTGTGCCATCCACACACATCAAACAAACAAACACACATAAAGCCGGAAACTGTGAAAAGAGCACTGACTCCAAGGAAACAGTGCTCTCCAGACACACCAGGACTGAAGCACGTGAGAGCCCACAGCGACCGAGGACACATGCACTAGATCTGCACAGGTTCCAGCCAGATGACGTTGCAACACCGAGAGGGGGAAGTGGACAGAGGGCCCCACCCAACCAAGAAGTTCTCCGCAACTCTTACCCACTGGCAAAAGGAAAGCTAGTTTTTAATATTTCCAACTCTTTATTTATTCGCTTATTTAATAGGTGTGGATGGTGCACATGGGGAGGCCAGAGGCCAGCTTGAAGAGTTTATTTTAGCAGTGTTACGGAGAATATTAACCACACTCCAGGGAAGCCCATGCCCAGGAGTCGTTGTTCAATGCAACATGAATTTGATGGTATTTTGGTGGACTTTTTGTTTGGCATTTTTTGTCTTATTGGTGTTTTGTTTATTTTGATTTTCATTTTTGTGGGACTCGTGTGTTTCTTGTTTTGTTTTTGTTTCTTGTTTTCTTTGAAAGAGAGAAAAAAACAAAGTTGGATGGGTGGTAAGGATCTGTGGAAGGGAAAGCAAGATAAAAATATAGTGTATAAAATTATGTCAATTAAAAATTTAAGTAAAAAAAAGAAGAGGGGAGAACACTGAGAACTGAAGGATTAAGTGAGAATGTGGCCATAGGAATAGGGAAGAAGAGGGATTAATAGGTGAATTAGCCAACACTGAGGATCTGTGAAAAAACTATGAAAACCTGCTAGTTAGTAAGCTAATTTCAAAATATAACTGTTGTGGAATATTCCTTTACACTGTATGAAGATGTGCCAACGTGACTGGTTTAATAAAGAGCTGAATGGCCAATAGCTAAGCAGGATGAGTTAGGTGGGATTTCTGGGGACAGAGAGATTCAGGTAAGAAAAAAGGTGGATTTGCCAGACACAGAGGAAGCAGGACATGTGGGAGGAGAGGTAAAAGCACGTGGCAGCATGTAGATTAAAAAATATGGGTTAATTTAAGTTTAAGAGCTAGTGGGACAAGCCTAAGCTAAGGTCAAGCTTTCATAACTGATAAGCCTCCATGTTGTTTTTTGTGAGCTGTCAGCCCAAAAGAAAAGTCTGTCTACATATGGCGTCCAGTGTGAGGGCTCAAATATCCAAACACAGCACCTGAGAAAGCTAAGAAAAGTTCTGGACAAGGAGCCAGATGTGGCTTTCTAGTTCTGTAGTGTCTCAGACAGGCCAGTGCTCAGCATACCGAGACACAGCTACTGGCTGCTGCCTGAAGGCTAGAGCTACCACCAGTGCCATGTGTCAGTGCCATGCACTAAGCTGAGCCACATGGCAGCTGACATAAGTTTAAGATTTGTCTCATGCTATCAGAGAATGCTGCAGGTACTCAGTATAGATAGATTTAGATGGAAAGAAACCTCTAAACAGGTTACAGTATTTTAAAAAAGTATGCACAGGCTTCAAAAGAAAAGAAAATGGGTGTAAACAGTCATAAAAAGTTTATAAATAATAAAATAAAGCCTTTAAAGAGAATAAAATGATATAAAAACGATAAGTCATGTAAAGATGGAAAATACACAGGCAGTCTGAATCCTATATGCTGTCTTGTTGACTTGAAATTTTTTTATTATGATAGCAAACAACAGCTGCTGAGAGACATGGGACTGTAAGAGGAACTGTGAATCAGCCTAGATACTTTAGGAATGCTTTAACTTTAATATGGAAGTCAGACAATGTGTTGCTTTGAAAAAGAGGTTATGCTTTTGTTTCCAAAGAAAACGAAAGGCTATGGGTTCCTTCAAGATTAGTAGAGATCAGATTTGATTGGGGAAGACTCCCTGAAAATCCTTGCTCCAGACAAAGAAATAAACCTAGAAAAGCTACAAGACAGGTGACATATATTTTACCTGCTCAAACATAAAGAAAAAAAAAATCATCCTTGCCTGGCTTGTGTACAACATATAGTCAATACTTGTGTTAATGCAGATATGCGTGTTACTTATTTGTGTGTTTTCAGAGCAAGAGGAACAGACACCAAAGAAAACAGGCGGCCCAGGTGATCCAGCCTCTCAGAGTACCTCTGTTGCAGTTTCCTCAGAGTTCTGCATCCAGAACAGCTTCAAGGCAGCTGGCTAAGATGGTTCAGCTTCACAAATTATTGTAGCCAGGACTACAGCTATGCTCCCATTGCAGAGAGACTGGATAACAAATGTTATGACTAGTTTTCCCAGGACTTGACTATTATCCCAATTTTCTTAGGGTCCCCTAAAGATGCTGTTGCCCCCAGACAACAAGAAGCAGTTTAAAGAAAACATGGTGCCCACATTCCCAAGCAGCAGGGTGGGTGGTTTTCAGTCATTTGGCGGCTTAAGGATGCTTGTCATCATTTAGGAGAGTAGGTTATAAGTTGTTATTGGTAATTGTCAGGAAAAAAGACAAACAAAGGAGATTAGATTCAGAGATCTCTTTTTGAAGGGAAAAAGGGGGGATATAGTATAAAAATGATGGAATAAAAGGGTGGATCATTGAGCCTACTTTTGAACAACCACTAGCCTCAAATATTTTACATTGATATATATGAAGTTTTGTATATTGATACAAATTTAAGGTTATTTTTGTTATACTGCATATATGTTACTATTCTGGTTTAAGCTATAAAACCTGTGCAGCTCTTTTTTCTTTTCTTTTTTTTTTTTTTTTTTGAGACAGGGTTTCTCTGTGTTGCTTTGGAGTCTGTCCTGGAACTAGCTCATATAGACAGGCTGGCCTTGAACTCTACCTCTTGAGTGCTGGGATTAAAGGCGTGCACTACCACAGCCTGGCTAGCAGCTCATTTTAAAACGTAATGTAAAGTTTTAATCCTCAAAAGCTATTTAGGATAATAAAGAAATATAGGTTAATAGTCATCTATTAACAATCAGACTTATAGTCATATTAGGTATGTTTTCACAGTCATACAGAGATATATTTTAGATATATAGGTGATCTTCAAACATTTCAAAAACTTATAGAACAGGGCATTTAAAATGCTTTAATAACATATGGCTTTTCATGACAATGAGACATGTCTGCTCCTGGCAGCACCAATCTACTTCAAAAAAGATGGTGGGCATCAAAGACCCTCCATATGGAGCTTTCTTTCTTTGTGCCAAAAGCTAGCCATTTGGGCAAAAAGTTGCCCTTGACTTGACTGCTGACCATATGCTGTCCAAATTGGCCAAACAAGACACAAAAGAAAGCGACTGTCAAACTGCCAAGACAGGGTGGGGCAGTCCTTCAAAATTCTTGCATCACAGAAAAGTCTGTCAGATATTCTAGACCTATAGGCCGAAGATGGATAACCCAACATTGCAAAGGAAACCTGTGACTGTCCAAGCAGCCAACTGCTTCTGTAATTTCTATAGTTTTGGAAGCTGTTCACTCTGCACTTACTATTTACTCAGGTAATATTATATCCTTCTTAGGTCTCTGATGGAGTTGAAGATGAGATAGTTAAAGTTTTATAGTTTTCCTTGCTACCAAATTAAAAAAAAACTTTACAAAAGAGGTAAAAAATATATAAGGTAGCTTTAAGATGGTAGTACAAGTTATGATAGAAAATGGTTTAGGTATAAAACTTTAAATTCATCAAAATAATATAGATAATAGAGTATTTTCTCCCAATATGCCAAATACAAATGGACTGGACATTGTGAATGTAATTCTTACCTGATAATTGTTCTTATTGTTTAGTTTTATTATGTTAGTGTTAAAACCTTTTCTTTTTATGTAGACAAAAAGGGGGAAATGTTGTAGAATATCCCTTTAGACTATGTGAAGATATGTTACTGTGGTTGGTTTAATAAAGAGCTGAACGGCCAATAGCTAGGCAGGAAGAAGTTAGGCAGGACTTTGGAGACAAAGAGGACTCCAGGAAGAAGAAAGGCAGAGTTGCCAGCTGGATGCAAAGGAAGCAGAACATATAGGAAGAGCCATAAGCCATGTGACAGCATGCAGATTAAATGGCTTAAGTTAAAAGCTAGTGGACAAGCCTAAGCTAAGACCAAGTTTTCATAATTAGTAATAAGCCTCAATATAATTTTTTTATGAGCTGTTGGTCCAAAAGAAAAATCCATCTACATATAACTTTAAAAGAGTTTGTTTTGAATGACGTTGCCCTACATGGCTGGACAATGTTGCTTCCAAGACACGTGTTACTAAATAAAAATCACATTATAAGACATGAAAGAAAAAGTCTGGGACTGGAGAGAAAGCTCAGTGGTTACTAAAGTTTGATGCTCCTGCAGAGGACCAGAGTTCAGTTCCCGCCACCCCTATTGGAGGCTCACAACCACCTGTTTCTCCAGCTGCAGGGAATCCAACAACTTCTTGATACCTGCTTTTATGTGCACATATACACAGAGGCATAGACATAAATAAAAATAAATATAAAATAAAAAGAAAGACAAACTAAAGATTGGAAAGATTTAATTCTTAAAGTGCATGCATCAATGCATTATAATAACAATTAATAAACAATTTGGCTTAATTCATATAAAGGAAAATTATTCAGAAAAGCATTTGGAAGTTATAACTGGCATCTACACAATTTTATAGCTAAAGTTGCTTTTATAATTATTATTTCAATTCAACCTAGACCAGTCAAATACACAGAAACACCCAATACTTGGAAATGGAACTGAGAGAATTTATAATGAAATTTCTAAATTGTAAATTGTAAAATATTTCTTTTGGTACAGAATTTCACTAAGTACATGGAATTTGAAATGACTGTAGTGAAAGAGATAAATGTCTTGTATACTTTGTTACCTTTTGATCTTGTGATCCTTCAATCTGCATAATCACGTGAAGATGTGGTAAAGAATGGGGCTGGGGTGACTATGGGTCACACAGAATAAATGTATGATCAAGCATAAATAGCATTAAAACCAATAAGCAAACCAGATCACAGAATTTCTCATTTTTCTATGCTAAATGGGTTGCCTGCTAGAAATCTCTTTAGATCTCTTAGTTAAAAATTCTCTTTAATTAATTAGCACAGAATGAATAGTCATGAGGCTGCCTCAAAGGTTTTTGGAGAGGGTGAGGAAACCCATCTTTACTTATTGCCTAAATTACATCTAGAAGATCCTCTCAGGATCATATATTTTTTTAAAAATACAAAAAGCATTATTGATCCTTTAGACTCTGCTGTGTCAGGAGAAAGGCTACGTCTGTACCTTGGGGCTTCACGTCATCCTTTGTCTCTTCCATTGCCTGGCTGCTGGTCTCTGATGCAGGACCACTTTGTGTATTTGGTGACATCTTTGAAAGGAGAAAAAAACACCAGTTTCAAAATGAATGGCTTTTCCTTAAAGCTGTTTCAGGTTTCAATTAAAAGAGAGTTAATTACTTTGTAGAGTTACTAGACATTCCTACTTACTTTCCTAGGATTTAGCATTGTGTGTCGGAGGTAACTACATGTCCGTTTCCTGCATTCACATTATCAGATGTGTTGACTACTATATCTCCTTATTGACAATGGAATGACATGCTTGAGATACTATTCCAGCTGTACACTGATGCTTGAGTTATACAATAATTTATATGAATGCAATCTGAGACCATCTCATAGTTATATTTGACCTTTAAAAATGTCACCTTCCAAAAAGTCCTAGAATCATCTTCCATGTTTGTGGTAGAAAAAAGAACATTTTTTCTGATTTAAACCAAATTAAAGATTAACTTTATGAATAATGGTAGCATTGTAGTTTGTAATACTTTTGCTGGTATATATAATAATAGGATTTTAAAAAAAATCTTGTTAGTCAACTTAATGTGAATTCATATAACTAATTTCAGTTGCCTCCTTTTAAAAAAATGTTCTTTGTCATGCAACCTTGCATTTTTAAAAGCAAAACTAGCTAAGTGATTAATATGGAGTTTACATTTTTTGCACAATAGTGAAGTCACCATAAAAGCTGGTGGCTCCTACACTAAGAGTAGCTGTACAGATTCGAGAGAGCAGCAGCTGCGTGTGTAAGTTATAGCAAACAGCTCTTTACAGGTAATTCACCTGTAAAACTATGGGAGTTTCTTGTAAGAGAAAAAAACACCAGCTTAATAATCAACATGCATTTGCCATTTTGCATGTGCTGTTTCCCTTTGAACATGCACACTTTTCTTATCCTTCTTCATAAGGAAACGAATGCAGTCAGCTTACTCTGTCACATTGCTATCCGATTATTTAGGGCAGCTCTACCTCCACAGGCTCCTTTTCATCCTTTGAGTCCTGCTGCCCTTCCTTGTCTTCCTCTCTATTGCCATTGCCCTGAAATGGGAATAATATTAGTAAATGCTAATTACCGGGGACCTAGCTATTACTGTATGTTTTCATATACCAAATGCTTTTCTTTTTTTTTTTTTTTAAAAAGTCACATAAAGAGTGAGTTTAATCCCCAATAAAATGATAGAAAGCTGTTGCATTTGAAAATTCAGTTAGAAGACATGTAAGCTGGATATGGCGGCATAAGCCTGTAATCCTAGCACTTGGGAGACTTAAACAGAAGGATCACTCTGATTTCTAAGCCAGCCTGGGTTACATAGCAAGACTTCATTTCAAATAAAACAAAACAACAACAAAACCCAAAACACATTATAATTAAGGAGAGCCAATCAACTAGGAGCAGGTCACTGTGATCCAACTGTTATTTTGACGCCCCCCCCATTTTTCCAAACCCCACATTTCTATCAAAGCGTGCCATAGAAATATTTTCAATAAAAAGAAATAGTAAGTGAAACAGTAAAATATTGCATCTCAGTTTTCTGAAGAATGTTGAATTTCAAAACCTCTCATAAATGATTAAAAACAAAGATAGGCTAAGAACCTGATCAGGTTTGGACTGATCCTGAGACGCTGACTCAGTCATTTGACCACTATAAAATGCCACCAAAAGGATACTGAGAAGTAATACCAACACGATATTAATAATCAAAAGAGAGAAGGAAAACGTTAACAAGCAACACAAATACTCTGAAAGACCAAAATCTCCATCATCCCCAGCCCCCACCACACCCCAGAATTCTACTGAATGGTCGTGAATTCTCAACTGCTGAGCTTTTCAAGTTGCAGAGCTGTTATTACTGTTACTGGCTGAGCCAGGGCACTGTTCCTCTAGTGCTCAGGGAGACAACACTGCCATACCAGTCATCACCACTATTTCTAAGCCTGAAATAACAATGCAGTTGACTTTTTAAACATTGCCACCTTCATTAACTTTATTTTTTTGAAACAAGGTATTACAAT
Organism: Ondatra zibethicus; assembly: GCA_004026605.1. NCBI lineage: Eukaryota > Metazoa > Chordata > Mammalia > Rodentia > Cricetidae > Ondatra > Ondatra zibethicus. The sequence goes on along the minus strand of PVIU01001883.1, from coordinate 113,693 downwards.
AGAGCACAGGCAGGCTGCTAACTCCTGATCCTCCTGCCTCAACCCCCCAAGTGCTGGGATTAGAGGCATGCTACATCATGCCCAACTTCTTCATTAATGTTTGAAATAGTAATTAAGGTAAGGCAAAGAATACCTTTGATGTCTAACTAATTAATATGAGAAAACTGCTTAAAAGCATAATAAACTGTTGATGAGGGCAGATTTCTATGAGGAATATGATTTATTTGGCCCATTTACTCATAGTGAGGAATTACAATGATTTCCAGTTTTCCACTTCACTGGAAATGACTGGAATCCCAGCAACAAATTATAAAATCATTGTTGTGCCATATATCACGTTGTAGTATGATTACATATGGGTGAGGCACTGTGCAAAGGGTGAATTATTGCTGGGTGTGGTGGCAGGGCGACTTCTGCACTCTCTGTACTCAAGAGGCTGAAGCAGGAGGATCACCAAGGCAAGGCCAGCAGGGGCTACGCTCTTGTCTCAAAAAGAAGAAATTACATTCATGTGGTCTCTGCCTCCAGGGAAATTACAAGCTAGGCAGTCTGTGATTTAGTATAGTATGTAGATGACACCCTGGTGCATTCATTTTCTTTTATCAACATAACACAAATTCCAGTGCAATAAACTAAAAGTATCACCACTGGAGAGAATAGATAACATCAAAAAAAGCCACCTCAAAGCCTTTTAAAATGACTCATAAATGATAGAAAACAGAATTCTGTGCTGTCCTAATTGTATATTGCTTGCTTGTAGTTATTCATATCCTGAAACTGTTAAGAAGTTTATTTCTTGTTAAGATCTATTTTGTTTGGCTATACTCAGAAAAATTCAACTCAACAACCTTCATTGAGAAGCTTCTGCTACATCAGAACTTTCTGGGGTTTGAAGAGTGAGTTTCCAGTTTAGTGAGGGGGAAACAGTGCCATTCAGTCTGCAAAGTGGAGGTGTACACAACACACTGAGGAACAAAGAGGAAGAAATTTTTCTTGGGGCAAAGGAACAGATTATTAGGATAAATATTAAAGGACTAGTAAAAAAAACTGTACAAAGGACAGGGAAGGGTATTAGTAGCTGAAGAAGCATAGATTCAAGAGTAAAAAAGATGAGGCTTAAAAAGTACCTGTAGTAGCTGGGTGGTGGTAGCACACACCTTTAATCCCAGCACTTTGGGAGGCAGAGGCAGGCGTATCATAGTGAGTTCAAGGCCAGCTTGGTCTACAAAAGGCATTCCAGAGCAGCCAGGACTGTTACACAGAGAAACCCTGTCTTGAAAAACAAAACAAAACAAACAAAAAAACCAAAAAACCAAACCAAACCAAACAAAACAAAAGACCTGTAGTCACAGGCTGAAGAGGTGGCTCAGCAACTAAGAGTGCTGGTTGTTTTTGCAGAAGTCTGGGGCTCAGTTCTTACCGTCCACATGGCAGCTCACAATCATCTGTAACGTCTGACTCTTCTACCCTCTTTGGGCACCAAGGCATGAACGTGGTGCACATATATGCTTGTAGGCAAAACATTTATACACGTAAAAAATCATTAAAAATGGTAACAAATTATTATTTTAAAAGTTAATTCTGCCAGCAACATTGAGTACAGACTATAATGTGAAAGACGTGAAGAAAAACGGAGGTATGTTTTGCATCTTAAATATTGCACCATCCCTTGCTGTAGTCTAGGCTCTACCAGACATTGTTACTTCCTGTCCTAGTTAGGATTATACTGCTGCAATGAAACACCATGACAACGTAACTTGGAGAGGAAAAGGTTTGTTTGGCTTATGCTCCATCATCTAAGGAAGTCATGGCAGGAACTCAAACAGGGCAGGTATAAGTAGGCGCTAATAATGTCCATGAAGGGGTACTGCTTACTGGCTTTCTCTTCCTGGCTCACTCAACCTGCTTTCTTATACAACCCAAGACTACCAGGCCTGGGGTGGTACCACCCACAATAGGCTTGGTCCTCCCCCATCAATCACGAATTAAGAAAATGCCCTACAGCTGGATATTATTATGTTACAACCTAATTCCCTCAGGTCTTTCTCAGATAGTACTTGAATTGTCTGTCTTCCTCTATTTGTATTGGTGGCCTCTGACTGAAAGAACCTGAATTTTATCAGGGCTTTTTGAAGTCTAAATACACACATATTAATATACCCTGGCCAGATATGCTTGCAGAATATATGCATGGGAGAAGCCCCCAGACAAAGATGGATAATCCCATGGGTGGGATATTTCTAATACATGTTCTATTCTGTTTCCCACACTTCTGCTCTCCATTGCAGAACCTGCCCAATAAAGCATTTGTTTGACTTTCTCTACTTTGCTATTACTTCCTAACTGCTTACCATTGTTTCCTGGAACTATCTTCCAAATGAATGTGTACTCAAATCCTTAGGTCCAGGTCTTTTCCTGGGAATATCCCAACTAAAACAAGAACAATCATTAGGATTTGTAGCACAATTGAATCTAAAGATTTAATAGGAGAAGCAATCAAGAGGTAATTAAGCATTCTTATTCAAAAAGCTGAATGGATGATAATGTCATTAAGAGAAAAAAGGAAAAGAGAGAACAGATCTGAGAAATGAAACTATGCCTGGAAATGTACATTTAAGTTACTTGATTGATTGGCTAATGTAAGTTTCTAATAGTCATATGAAGGCCACTGAGATGTGTTGAGAGATTTTGAACAATCAGGTCCACTGGAAATGATGGACAGCAGCAGCACCTTGCATTTCAAGTACCTAATGCTGTGGAATATTACTTTAACTGTGCAAAGGTATGTTTCTCTTGTTTTTTTTTAATTTAACTTTATTTTATGTGCATTGGTGTGAGGGTGTCAGATCCCCTGCAACTGGATCTTCAGACAGTTGTGAGCTGCCATGTGGGTGCTGGGAATTGAACCCGGGTCCTCTAGAAGAGCAGTCAGTGCTCTTAACCACTGAGCCATCTCTCCAGCCCCATGTTTCTCTTGTTTATGCTGCATTTTTTTTAACTACGTAAAGATGTGTTGCTGTTTCACCTTGCCTGCCTAAGGCACCTCATTGGTCTAATAAAGAGCTGAACAGCCAGTAGCTAGTAAGGAGAGGGATAGGTGAGACTGCCAGATAGAATAAGTAGGAGGAGAAATCTAGGCTAGAGGGAGAAAGAGAGGGACCCGCCCAGGGCCAGAAGCCAGGCAGCCATCAGCCAGACACAAGAAGCTGTGAAAGTAAGATACACAGAAGGAAAGAAAGATAAAAAGCCCTGAGGCAAAATGTAGAAGAAGAGAAACAGGTTAAGTTATAAGAGCTAGCAAGAAGTGAGCCTAAACTAAGGCCAAGCACTCACTGATGATCAGTCTCCATGTCATGATTAGGGAACTAGTTGGTGGTCCAAAGGAGAATGCCTGCTACAACCTACTGTGAAGCCCTGCCCGAGATCCCAGAATCTACTTAGGTTTTTGGCTAGGAGACGAAATCTGTAGATATAGTTGAAGCCCCTCCATACTCACTCTAAATCAATTTGTAACTTGGTAAATTGGAACACCTGTCATCTTGATGTGTAGGACTGCCAATCAAATATGATAGAACATCCTTAATTAAGGAGTTTCCCAGATCAAGAAAGAAAGCAAAAATCATTGTGATTACTTTACAGCAATAGATGATAAAGCTGCCTTTTACTTAGATTCTTTTTTAATCTGGACAGAGGATGCAATTCCGGACAACGTTAGAAGTTCACCAAAGAGAGTAGTTAGGAGGGGCAGAAAACTTCAAGATAAATGCTTGGTGGCAAACAAGTGCATCTAGGGAGACGACTCAGACAGTATAATGCCTGACACGCAAACATAAGGATTTGAATTCAGTTCCATAATACTCACACAAAGCCAGGCATGGCGGCATACATCTGTGACCCAAGAAGTGGGAGGATGGAGTGGATCCCCAGAGCTGGCTAGCCTATCTAGCCATAGATGAATTCTGGGTTCAGTGAAAGACCCATCTCAGAAAGAAAGGTGGAGAGTCTCTGAGGTAGAGTCCAGGAAACTAAGGGAAATTAAGCCAACTCAATGTCAATAGTGTCATATGCTGAAGAGAAATAAAACATTAGAAGGACTTAAAATTAATCATTTGGCTTATTGGTAAAAATCACTTATGACCTCTACAAGAGGTAGTACTCTGAGTGCCTAATATACATTATCTAATGTAATCTTTCTGGCAAGTTTGTATTAGTAATTCCAATGTAATGCAACAAGACAGAGAATTTGTTTCAAACTGGTAAGTCAGAATTACAGACAGTATCTTGAAACTAGTCTTTATAACATTAATTCAACTATTGAGTATTTAACTATAATAATCAGTAGAGTTACTGAAAGCAAAATTTGAAGAATGAAGGGAAAATTAAATTGTTGAGACAGTTCCTAGCAAATAGGAACTTACTCATAAAAGCTGAAATGATAGCATTAATTTAAAATGTAACTGATTGAAGAGTTGGGATCATGATTTCCAAATATTTTTAATAGATTTGTTGAATTAATACATTAAGTAAAACTTATACAGTATTGGCTATGTACAAAATCACATATAGCATATATATGCACACATATGTACATATATAAAATATATTTATTTCCTGCACAGATCTCCTTAAGACCCTTGTAGTTTCCTGAGGGACAGAAACATTTGATTCTTTCTTGGGTGAAGGGGGCATCTTTCAGTATGAGGTGACTTTCTAATGACGTTATTTGCTGGGATCTTTGTTACCTTAGGATAAGGGATGATTGCAATAAATGGGCCTACTTTGTTATTAATAGGTTGGAACTTTTAGCTGCCCACCAATGCCAGGTAGAGGATAAGAGGTGAATGTTGGGTTGATGCTAATGGCCAAAGACAAAAATCAATGATGGTTTCATATATGGTTCCATGAAAAGTCAAACAAGAGTTTGAAGAACTCCCGGATTACTGAACACACCTTGCCTTAATCATGTCTTCATCAGCCTATTTATCTGTCCTTTTAAGTGTCTTTATATTAAACTATTAAACATGTGTCTCTGAGTTCTATGAAAAAAACTAATCCTATCCAAGGAGAGACTAGTAGGAACAGAAACTCTAGTGTGTAGCCAGTTAAAGTATACTATATATAATCCGAGTGAATTATAAATTTGCCACCTGTCAGATATGTCAGGACTGAACTGAGTTCTCTAGCTGATGTCTACTGGAGAATTGTTTGGGGAGAAAAAGACTCACTCATCTGGTCACAGATTCACTGGTTCACAGATTCACTGTGTTGAATTTGAGAGTGAAATAATAAAAAAACAACTTTGGTTGGAAGTGTGTAGTGCACCGAAGGTAACTATGAGAACAAAATCCAGAATTTACTGTCTAGATTAATTGAGCCCTACACACTAATGGCCTGATGAAAGAAATACCCCATTTCTCAGGATAAGACTATTTATTGTCTCCTACTATTGCTTACATACACTGTACAGCATTCTAAGAAAATTAAGAGATTCATTAAAAAGCAAGAGAAAAAAATCTATTTTGGGGGCCGGAGAGATGGCTCAGCAATTAAGAGCACTGGCTGCTCTTCCTGAGGACCTGGGTTCAATTCCCAGCACCCACATGGGAGCTCACAACTGTCTGTAACTCCAGTTCTAGTGGATCCAACATCCTCACACAGAGTATATACAAGTAAAACACCAGTGCATATTAAATAAATAAATAAATATTTTCAAGATATAAGTTGTTCTTAGAACCAGATATAGATAGAGCTAAGATATCAGACTATTTCAGACTTTAGGATTTATAGTTATGATTAATATATAAACAGATTACTTATTTTAAATATATAATATTACATAGTTCATTACAATTATATAATATTTAACTCTAATCCTAGTATTAATATAAATGATAAGATAATTATAAGTAAAAAACTAAGTTTGCTTTCCTGTTTCTGTGATAAAACACTCTGACTAAAGGCAATATAGGGAAGGGAAGAGGTTATTTGGCTTACATTTCCAGATCACAGGCCATCAGGAAATAAAAACAGGAACTCAAGTAGAAGCCATGGTTTAATATTGTTTACTGTCTCAGTCTCTGACTTTCTCATTTGGCTTATGCTCAGCTAGTCTTCTCATAGAGCCAGGTCCACATGCCTAGGGATGAGCTGCCCACAGTGGATTGGGACCTCTCAAATCCATCATTAATCAAGATAATCTCTCACAGACATGGCCACAGGCCTAACCTAATTTGGGCAGTCCTTCAGTTGAGACTCCTTCTGATGACTTCAGACTATGTCAAGTTGATAGTTGAAGTTAATTAGGACAAATATAATAGAAAAGAAAGACAGCATTTGTGGTTTAGTGTTTAGAGCAAAAACATGAAAACCATAAAGAAAAGCCAAATTCTTTTTGTAAAAAATCATAATAGCCGGGCGATGGTGGCGCACGCCTTTAATCCCAGCACTCGGGAGGCAGAGGCAGGTGGATCTCTGTGAGTTCGAGGCCAGCCTGGTCTACAGAGTGAGTTCCAGGACAGGCTCCAAAAGCTACAGAGAAACCCTGTCTCGAAAAACCAAAAAAACAAAAAACAAAAAAACAAAGAAACCCCTATAATATCAGAGATGAGAAATTCTTTTGATAGGTTTGTTAGTAAAGTGGATTCAGCAGAAGAATCAATCAGTGTCCATGAAGGTAGGCCAGTAGAAATTATTCATGTCTAAAATGCAAGTCAGGGAGTGAGGAAAAATAAAACAAAACTGAGCATTCAAGAACTACAGAATAATACTAAATGGAATTAGAATTCCAGAAAATAAGAATGAGGCAGAAGAAATTTGAAGAATAAACTGGCTGATAATTTTCCAAATTTTATGAATTGCAAGGCGTCATAGACTCAAGAAGCTTCAAAAATTCTAAGCAGGATGAGCACAAAGAAAATCATTTCTTCACACCTTTAATCCTAGTACTCAGAAGGCAGAGGCAGGCGGATCTCTGAGTTCGAGACCAGCCTGGTCTACAGGGTGAGTTCCTTCTTCAAAAGAGATAGATAGGTAGATAGATAGATAGATAGATAGATAGATAGATAGATAGATAGAAGATAGACAGATAGACAGATGAAGAGAGATTGTGTTTGTGTGTGAGAGAGAGGTCAAAATTCAAATACAAAGAAAATCTTGAAGGTGGGCAGAGAAACAAGAACCCTTATAGTAAAGCTAACTAATGTCCCATTAGAAGTCACAAAACCACAAAAACAATCATGACATCTCTAAAGTATTAAAAAGAATCCCTAAGACTGGTAAAGCAAGAATTTTGTAGCTAACAAAAATAGCTTTCCAAAATAAAAATGAAAAATTAAAACCCCAAATAAAACACACACACACACACAGAGAGAGAGAGAAAGAGAGAACCTGAAAGGATTTATTGCTGGAGATATTTCTAAGAAAAATTAAAGAAACTTTTTTTTAGAGAAAAAGAATGTGATATCAGATGGGAATTTAAATTTATACAAAGGAGAGAAGAGTGATGAAAATGGTACAAACGTAGGCAAAATAAGATACCATGTTACTAATCTTTATAAAAGGCATTGACTACCTAAAGCAAAAATCAGTAAGAATGTACTGTGGGATATTATCCCACACTTGTAAACTAGAGCAAAGAAAAGGAATGGAATGTACTGTTGCATGTATATCTTTACTATTAAGTAGTATGTAAAGTACAATAGATTTATATTATAAATCTCAGAGCAACTACTACAATAAAAAGATGAAGCAAAACCCAGAGCTATAGTTACTAAGTCATTGTTAGTAGAAATAAAAGGAACTAAAACAATCCATAAGAAGGCAGAGAAAGAAGGAAAGAATATCAAGGATAGAATACTCATGAATATAGAAAATTACGCTAAATGCCAATAGTCTAAACATAATATAAAAACATAAATTATTAGCTTATGATGTGGAATTCCCCTCTGTATGTTGTGAATATGTTTTGAAATTGCTTTGGCCTATGACAGAGCAGAATAGAGGTAGGCAGAAAAACTAAACTGAATTCAGGGAGAAAGAAGGCAGAGTCAGGCAGATGCTAGTGTAGCTGCTAAAGGAGACAGATGCCAGAATCTTACCAGTGGATTAATAGAAATGGGTTAATTTAAGATGTAAGAGCTAGCTAGTAATACACCTAAGGCATTGGCTAAACAGTGTTGTAATTAATATTGTTTCTGTGTGATTATTTGGGTCTGGGTGGCCGGAAAACAAAATGCTGTCTCTGTTTACAAGCTTAGGCATTAAAATGAGCCAATTACAATGGTGTATACTTGTAATCCCAGTCATTCAGGAAGCTGATACAAGAGGATCCTTTAAATGCAGGTATTTGAGGACAGACTGGCTAACATAGTAAGATTCTGTTAGATAAAAGGAGCTAGAAATTGAAATCAAGATAGAGATATAGAAAGAGATTTAAATAATCTTTCCATAAAAATATACTTCAGGGTTGGCAAGATGGCTCAGTGGGTAAAGACACTTGTAGATGGAGAGAATCAACTCCTGGCAGTTGTCCTCCGACCTCCAAATGCATTTTGTGGCAAGCACCTGCCCACCCACTCCCACCTCTCCTATACAAGTAAATAAATGTAAAAAATTTAGTTATAAAAATGTGCTTTAAATATAAAGATATTAAAATAAGTTAAATGGACACTTATTCCATGATGCGAAGTTTGAATTAAGGGAAAGAAGGAATGATTATATTAATTAAGGCAACATCAATTTCAGAAGTCAGAATATTATCAGACAGCTTCCTTGGGAGCTGCAAAATATTTTATTTCTAGTAGCCACAGAAACAATATTGGTAAAATAACAGTAGTTATATGAGTAAAACTTAACATAAATTTTAATTATATGGGCTGCAGAATTATAATATTAATTGAATTGACAGCTAAGATATATGGCACTGACTGTAAAGGACCCTGAATTTAGAATGACCCTAGAGGACACTAGAGTGACCCAAGCCCCTGATCCATCTTGAAATCCTCTTGCCAATTGAAAACAGTTTGTCCTATGTTTGATACTAGACATCTCTTAAGCTGAAAACATTGAAATGATCTCATCTGCTTTGCAAGAAGCCTATTTTCCTTAAGACCTACCCCAATCACCTCTTTCTGTTAGAAAATATGTAACTAAAGTGGGGTTAAGCTGTTCCATCAGGGCAAATGCAAAGTAAGACAAGGAGGAAGTAGTCTCGACAGAAAAAGAATTTTACTATTTTCTTATGTATTGAAGATACACAGGGAATATGTGTGGGACCGTATTATAAGGAGTTAAGGCAAGAAAGACAATATAATTAGGTGGATTTGACAGATTTACTTATATGAGTCCAATAATCAGATATATTAGACAATATATTTAATGTGTTAACAAAAGCAGCTTGAAGTATCACTAACCATTTCCATGTTACTTCACAGTAGCCTATATCCAATTAAATTGAGATACTGGAACCTCCTTGGTATAAAGCGAAGAAACTTCAAAGGCTTAGAAGAATAGACATACTGAAATAGATTTATGTGACCTGCACATCCTTCCCCTAACCTTGTACATCACCAAGATGATTCATGCCATCTCTTTATTAAGGTGTTGTGTGACTTTTCCTGGGAAGACATGAACAAAATACCTGTTCACCCTAGATAGGATACCGATGACAGACCAAAGGAAAGATTTCAAGTTGTGCTAGCTAGTTTTATGTCACGACTATCTAGTTTTTTGACACAAGCTAGAGTCATTTTGCAAAAAAAGGAACCTTAATTGAGAAAATGCCTTACCAGATTGGCCTATGGGCAAGCCTGTGGTACATTTTCTTGATTGTGATTATGTCAGAGGGTCCAGCTCACCATGGGTGTTGCCATCTCTTGGTTGGTGATTCTGAGTGCTATAAGAAAACATGGAACAAGCCAAATAGCATGACTCCTCCATGGCTTCTGCTTCAGTTTTCTGCTTCCAGGTCCCTGACTTCCTTTAATGATGGACTGTGGTGGGGATATGTAAGCCAAGTAAACCCTTTCCTTTCCCAAGTTGCTATTGGTCATGGTGTTTATCATAAAAGAAAACAAACTAGAACAAACAGCATGGATGGGAGATGCAACCTTGTTTAGCCCTTCATAATCCATAGTGGTTTCCTATGATTCTTCTGACCTCTGAATCCTGGGATGCTGCTGCTGATTCAGGTATGCCATGCGTCTCATTATCCCCAACAGTCTTGGCAGGACCAATCTATGCTGCTCAGTCTGGCTCAGGCCAAAGAGGGAGCTTGTCTGTGCTGCAGCCTGAAATGTGAAACTTGAGCTGGTTCTGTGGTTCCGATAGGTTTCAGGCTGGCACCATAGCCCTTGCTATTATCAGCTACAGATAGATGTCAAAAAGATCCAAGACCGGGATAACAATCTTTTTCTCCACTATGCTTTATGCCACATCTTCTGAGGCAAAAACTTTACACCCTAAGGACAAACTTAATCATTTCTTCCATAAATTTTCACTCAGGCTTTAAAGTCTTCCAAAAGCTCAACAGCATGGCATTTTTCTTTCTATTGATGCTTTCCCTAGGAACTTCAGCTTGTCACAAACTTTGCCACATTTGCCTTCAGGTAGCCTGGACAGAGCTTCTTGTCTGTTTCACTCTTCTCTGAATCCCATCTTGATTGCTTTTGTACTCTACGAACTCAATCTATATGTTGATCAAAATCGTTTAAATCTCTGACAACTTCCCCTACCTCATAAAGATCACATCTCACTTTGGCACTTAGTAAAGCCAGCAAAGTCCCACACCAGTCCCCTTCAAGGTCCTCGCTCTCATGTCCAGCGACTGGGCATTGCCTATTTCTCAGGCAGAGGTCCCTCCATAGTAACTGTCCTTCCTTTTGTCATCCAGTCCTTGATATTTATGGGGATCTCACCTGACAACAAGTGTCTATAGAAGCTACTATAAGCCAGTCTATCCGGGGCTTGTTTACCTGATATTACCTTGGGTTATGCAGCCTTTGTCTTAAAGAGGGATTGGTAGTTATTTTGCTCAGTTTCTCTGCTTACACACTTTTTCATTGCTCATTTGAAAACTTTCCCATCCAATTAAATTAGATATTGAGTATTCCCTTTGTATTATAGTTTCTTGTTCTAGGTCATTGTTAAGGTCTCTGTCTGCATGCTGAATTGTGGACTTCCCTTCCTCTGTATTGAAGATTGAACCTCAGGAGTATCCTCTATCACTTCTATCTTATTTTCCTCCTCTTCCCTGAAAGACTTTGCCAATGGGTTGTAAGGTTTAGGATCCCAGAAAGAGTTGTTTAGCAAAGATCTAACTTTCCCTCTCTCTCCTTCACATCTCACCAGCTGTGAGAATTAGCAAACCATCACCTCTCTCTCATCCTCACTTTGTTCTTTTCTTGCAAACCAGAGGCTAATACAGCTAACAACATTCATTTCTTTTGCCCATCACAATTCCTCCTTAGGTAAGCAAGTTCTTTCCTGGAAGATAGCTGAGCCCCAAAGACATGTTTTATTGGCCACACAACTGATGACACAGCCTGCTTATGATCCCATCCTGTATGTGCTACTTTCAGGCAGTGTGTTCTCTAGTTCATCGGTTGTTTCTGGGGACATCTGGATTTTCATGTAATGGACCTCACTCATCAAAGAGACATGCCTTCTCAGATCATGTAAAGGAAGATGACATCCCTAGGATTTCCCACAAAGACATTACTCTCAGATGGCTTGGCCTGGTTGCAAGTCCTATCATCCACTGCAGAGAGCATGTAACCACCACTATTAAAAAGGAGGCAAACCATCCCATATCACATGGAGAAAGCAGCCATTCTAAAGATACTCTATTGTCACACAGATAAGCCTGAGTTGAATGTCTCATCACCAATTGCAGAGGCCATACAACCATTCTGCTCCAATTCATCTTTGTTCCTGCATATCCCTGTTCAAGTGCCAATTGTGTTGTGTGACATTTTTGAGCGAGACAAGAACAAATGCCTATTTATCCCAGATGGAGCACTGATAATAAATCAAAGAAACTATTCTATACATCATGTTTAGTGGGACAATGAGCTTGCTGGGGCTGTGTGCATAAGGATGGGTGAGAGAAGAAATCCAAGAGCACGAGTGACTCAAAGGCATCTCTATAGTAAAAAGTCTGCCACAGCATGGCTGATGGCTCTCAAAAGCGACATCCATGAACAACTTAGAGGCAGTTCAGCTGATCAGAGACTTTCTTCTCCTCATCATACATAACTCCAAGGAGGAGCCTTGTGACTTGTGACAGTCAAGGGTTTTCTGAGACATTTTAAGTTCATTTACCTCTGAGATCTGCTGTGTTATTCTTCTTAACTCTTAAAACTCCTCTCTGTAGGAGAGAATATTTCAATTTGAAGAAAATAGGTACACAACATAAAACAGCAATATCAAGTAGGAGTGCCTGTATTTGTGTGTGTGAAAAACATGACTTTATCCAAAATAATATTCCAACCTTTTATCCACCCTTTCTTTAGACTTACTTTGTGTTTGAGTGTTCTACCTGCATGAATGTGTACCACATGAAAGCCTGGTGCCCATGGAGATCAGAAAAGGGTGTTGGATCTCCTGGAAATGGAGTTTCAGATGGTTGTAACTACTCCGTGGGTGCTGGGAACCAAACCCAGGTACTCTGTAAGAGCAAGTTCTCTTAACTGTCCGCCATCACTCCAGCCCTCCTTCCCTCTCGTAATGTAAGGGAAAGAATTGTCAGATAGCTTTTAGGAATCTGACAATTTGTTGCAACACTGCCTCTAGTATAAACTGAGAATCTGGAAACTAAGTCTCTTTCTTGCAGACTGGCATCATATTCAAAACAATAATGTGCTGGGGAAAAGAATTTCCACTTTTTAGGGATTTCAGAAAACCTAATGTTACTTTGGGGGACCCCTAAGTATTTCCACAGTCTACTAGTTTAGGTGGAGTCTTGCAGTGAGCAAGCAAGAGATGGAGCTTTAATCCATTTGAATCACAGTGGTCTGAGTAGGGGCAGAGAACCATTATGTGAAGATTTCACCAGTTTTCAAATGTGTAATTAGAATAAAGACACTAACAATTAGCAGAACCACCATATTTTCTCTCTAGTTTTGGAAGAAGAATCATTATAATGTTAAAGGCCAAGTTGAAAATGAAAAAAAAAATACCCAGTCATTTCTTACGGTTAGAGAATGAGGGACTGTAGATATAAATGGTATCAATAAAGATTCGGAGAAAGTGGGTAAGTGGATGCCCTCGTGTGCCAATTTAATTTGTCTCTTTAGCTGGTGGGAAAAAAATAGATCTTAGAGAATGATGGTGTATTAACATAAATTCACTCGGGTGTTACTCTACATTTGCATGTACTCATCTACATATACTATCTTTTTTGGAGCAAGTCAACCCATCTGGTACCTGGTACACAGCTATTGACCTAGTATATGCTTTTATCTTATATAAATTCATAAAGAATACCAGGAGCTACTTGCTTTTACTTGGCAGGACAAACAAAATACACATTGATTATTCTTTATCCAAAATGATTGAAACCAAAAATATTTCTCATTTCTCTGTTTTCAGATTTTAAAATATTTACTTGTAATGAAAAATCTTGGGGATAGGTTTCAAGCTTAAACATGAAATTCATTTATGCTTCATATATATATTACATAAATAGTCTAAAGGTTATAAAATCTATAGTTTTAATAATTTTGCACAGAAATAGCTTTGTGGTATTTAATTTGCCACTTGTGACAGCATGTTAACACCAAAATCATTGGATTTGGAAATGATCTTGACTTCAGATTAGGGATGTTTAACCTGTATCCTCACAGTCTTGCTTCAGATTATGTCGATTCTCATGTTCTGTGCCATTTCACAAATAATCTGAGCATCTTGATCTAATTCAGCTTCACAATGATCCAGTGACACATGCATGACTGCATTCTAATTGTACCTGAGAATCAGGGAACAGAAAAGTCTTTAGCTGTTACCTTATAAGATATATGCAAACAAGAGGATAAGAGATAAATTCCACTCCTGATATCAATTTCTTTAGTAATTAAGTGCTAATTATTAAATTATTGTCTTACTTTTAAAAACAGCTTTCCGATACTGAATCTGAGACTGAAAATCTTATTTATTTGTCCTGGCAGCTAGTTTCTTTTCTACCTCCAGACTGCTTCTTATAGTCTCTTGGTTCTTATGTGTTTTGCTATTCTAAGAAAGTTTCTTCATCTTGGTAGTAGCATTTCTTTTTGTAGCAATAGTTGAACACAGTTTGTGGTTTTTCTGAGTTCTGCATTTTTCATCAATTTGAAGACAACAGTAGTAGCTAGTTAGAGCTTTGCCTTTTTGGTTTGAGGTCCATGGCTAAATTCCTTGTTTCTCTCTCTCTCTTTTTTAAAAAACACCTTAGTTATATAAACTACAGTCATGCTTCATTTGGCATATGATACATAAATTATAGACATACTACAAGACAGTTATCTATTCAGCCTTAGGAAAGGCCTGGAAAAAAACTGGAGTGGTTGGTATCTCTAGGTAAGTCCCCTCTGGCCAGAAGCAGTGTCTTCTAGTGATTCTTTTTTTTTTTTTTAAGATTTATTTATTTATGTATACAGTATTCTGCCTGCATATATGCTTGCAGGCCAGAAGAGGGCACCAGATCTCATTACTGATGGTTGTGAACCACCATGTGGTTGCTGGGAATTGAACTCAGGACCTTAGGAAGAGCAGGCAGTGCTTTTAACCACTGAGCCATCTCTCCAGCCCCCTCTTCTAGTGATTCTTAAGAGAACATCCCATAGGGTAAGATGACTTGTCCAAGTATGGGATGGCCTAAGGTCACACTGGGTAGCAAGGGCTTCCTGAGCAAAGCTAAGGAGCAGTACACCACCAGAACATCATTGTCAGAAGCCAGATGTGGCACACATTGCTGTGTGTCATGAGCAGTGAGCTTTAGCGCTATCAGAAGGTGCATGCCAGGTACCCAAGGAAAAGGACTTGAAGCTTTAAGTATGGCTGGGAGCATGACAGAAACTCTTAAATGGATTAAACTTTCAATTTCTTCTCTTTTATATGATTTCTACATTAATTTCCCCCTTGTTTGTGTTTGAGATGCCTTTTTCATTATGTGTAAGTTAGCTGGATAATTATTGTTTTACTAATACAGCATACTCTGCAAATTAGAGATTTGTAGAGTTATTTTGCAATATCTCCTTGATAAAGTTTAAATGGGTTTTAATGCAGTCATATTATCACAAGAGATTTTCACATTCTGTCTTCTAGCTGGAGAAAGGTATACTTGTAAAAAAAATTTTTTTTGAGACAGGGTTTCTCTGTATAACAGTCCTAGCTGTCCTGGAACTAGCTCTTGGGACCAGGCTGGCCTCAAACTCACAGAGATCCGCCTGCCTCTGCCTCCCGAGTGCTGGAATTAAAGGCATGCACCACCACCATCCGGCTTTTACTTGTAAATTTTGAAATGTGACAATTATTTTATATTTGTAGTAGCTACATGCATGAACTTACCAATAATGACTATGAATAATTTGAAGAGATCATCACTACAGTTTTTCACAGGACATGAACATTGTCATTTTAGTCATAAAACTTCATATTAAATATGTTATGTTTACAGAAGGAATATCTGACACTTCATTAAATTGTAAAAAAGATTTTATTTAGAAACTTATACAGATTAAATATTTAACATCCATAACATCATAAATTCATTGTATTTTTTCACTGAAAGTATACATCATTAAGCCAATCACAGTCGCATAAGCCTGTAACTGCAATGTTTGGAAGGCTAAGATAGGAGGCTCAGGTGTGCAGGACTCAGCTACAAAGTGAGTTCAAGACCAACCTGGGCTGTTTTGAGGGTCATGACAGCAGGAATATGCACAATATGCACCTTTGTTATTGTTGTTGTTTCTTAAGGTATAAGACATAAAGAAAATTATTTTTCCCCAAATACCATGTCTTTAAATCTTTTTAAACTTACCCAATGTGACATGTAAATATTATTTCTATGGCTGTCAAGATGTGAAGAAAAAAAGACTGAGAACTATTGCTTCTTAACCTTAGGTCTTTCATGAAATGAAGTGGCTGTGTGAAATATGAGAAGTATCTTTCTGTAGAAAAGGTCAATAGCTTTCAAAGCATAAGGGCCAGTTGACTTGAGGAATTTCAAGTACCACTATAGTTTCAGTCATGGACTCCACTGGCATAAACAGGCCTCCAGTACCACAGATGGGAAGAGGGAAGGAGCTGTAAGTAAACTGGGGTTTTCATCTTTTGGCTCTGTTGAAAATCCTACTCTTGACCTTTTTTTTTTTTTTTTAAAGTTAAACTACCATTGCCAAACTTGGTGATGCATACCTATAATCCTAGCACTTGTGAGGTAGAGGCAACAGGAACAGGAGTTCAAGGTTAATCTCTGCTATATAGCAAGTTAGAGACTAGCCTGGGCACAGGAGACCATGTTGTAAACGCATGTGTGCAAACACCCCCAACCCCCCCCCACAATGAAACAAATTAAGCTGGTATAGTCAGGGGTTTGGGGATTTTCATAGTAGATATCACCTCTGAGATCACCAGAAGACCCAGCAGGAACCTGGATCCCAGAGAAGAATAGGTATAAACAACACAGCCAAATAGATTTCTTCTCTATAATCCAGTCCAATTCAAAATGGAGCTGTTGAGAGTGGGGGTGCACACCTTTAATCCCAGCTCTCAGGAGGCACCGGCAGCCTGGTCTACAGAGCTAGTTCCAGGACAGCCAAGACTACACAGAGAAATTCTGTCTCAAAAAAACCAAAAACAAACAAAAAAAGGAACTATCTTGAAATCTGTAGTCAAAGCCTGAAAGTTAGTTTTCTTGGAATCTAGAAAAGGTGACTGAATCTATAGTACCATTGAACTATTATTTAATCATCTGTTGATATGTACACACCTCCTTGACCACAGGCTGCGAGTGTTTGAGACACCTATCTTATTTTGTCCTTGATATAGGCACTGGGGGACCAGTGAGGATGGTTCAGTGGATAGAGGTACCTGCTATCAAGTCTGACGATCTGAGTTTGATATCCATGATCCTCATTGTGGTAGGACAGAATTATACTCCATGGGTTGTTCTCTGACCTCTACATGACCATGACATGTGCATGTCCCTCCATTCCACAAATAATGTAAAAAAGAGTGTTATTTTTAAAAGGCTGTGTTGACAACACAGCTGCAATCCCTGTGCATTAGCAGCAATGACAAACAGATCTTAGGGGCTTTGTTTGTTTGTTTTTTGATTTTTTTTTGAGACAGGGTTTCTCTGTTTAACAGTTCATGTTTAACAGTCCTGGCTGTCCTAGAACTCGATCTGCAGACCAACCTGGCCTCAAATTCACAGAGATCCACCTGCCTGTGCCTCTTGAGTGCTGGGATTAAAGGCGTGCGCCACCACTGCCAGGCTTTTCAGGGTCTTTACTAGCCAGCTAGTATAGCTTAATTGCCTAGTTCCAGGTTCAGTGAGAGACCCTGTCTCAAGAAAAAAAACTTTGACACCTGACATTGACCCCTGTCCTCTACACATGTATGAATTGGCACATAAGTCTTCACAATCACACACACATTTATACCACACATGCATAGACACAGAAATAAAAAAACAATACCTAGTATATAACATACATTCAACATTCTGTCAACTGATAAAGTTAATAAACATGCAGCAATAATTTTCAAATCTGTTTCTAACTGAAGATGTATTTGCTATATATGGTAGTAAAATCAACTTGATATAAACAGTGCAAAGTTGAGTACTATATAACCCAATGTCATCACCTTAGATATGCTGAACAAAAGTGTTGTATACTTACCTACAGATGATATGTACCTTGACCATTATCCTACAGTTTAGAAAAAGCATGAATCACATCTTTTAATATTTCTCTTTGACTTGAAGATATTTTCTGCACAAAGGGTACAGTCAGCAAGGCCTCTCTGAACTCAGAATACACTACAGAGAATAGAAAATTATCTTAATTGCAGGTAGGGCCTTTTAATTTACATGCATTATCTCATTTGATTATGAAAGCCCCTGTGAGCTTGGGTTTCATCATAGAGAATAAGGAACTACAGCACAAAACGTTCACATCATTTGCATAAGGTTTTTCACACTGGGAAATAGAAGCAAGGTCTGACTCACAGTAGTGCTCTTTCTCACTGTAAGGTAAATAGAACCAAACTCTCCTCTTCCAGATGACTCTCTTTAGAGTATATTACTACGTACAAGAAGTTAATTTTCAACCACATGTCAGTAAGGGAATGAACTACTGAGAATTACTGATTTGGACAATACTTCTCCTTTGGTTTATGAACACCTTTATTTGAGGTCATTCATTTTTCAGCTATGTAGTTCTTCGTTCTCTACATGGTTTTCTGTTTGGTGTCTAAAATATTGGTTCAAAGTTCTTCCTTCTGAACCTTGCCTTCTTTTTCCTGTTTACGATGGAGCTCTGGGGAAAACACTCTCATTTGTGAATCACAGTTCTTTAATTCTTGTCTCCTAGACACTCTTGATCACCACCAGGGGGCAAAAGCCTAACAGCTAGTTTCTCTGCAGTACACCCTACAGAGAGCTGTACAGTACAGGGACCCTCAGTGATCCTCGATGGAACCTCCCTGCTAATTATTTCAACCACAGGGCCCCAGGGAGAGAACAAAGACTCAGCATAGAGGGCTCTTGTGTCACTTAACCACAAGGCTGAACCAGAAAGAGCTCAGGACAGCCCCGTCAGTTTAAAAGGAGCAATGAGATCCAAGAGTGTTTGAGTGACAACCAGAAAGAGGTGGGCTTTAGAAACTGCAGAGCCCTAAGTGCGTGTTTTTCTACAACTTTGAGCTGGACGGTGACATTTACCAGCTCATCCACTCAACTGTCTCTGTGTAAATATCAATGTTAGCACTAAGTGATTTTTTTCTTTTTAATCTTGATTTTCCCACTACATTCTTGGTTAATATCGATAGCTTATCATTTAGAAATGTATCCCTTTAAAATGTTTTAAATCTACATTTTAACATCTCTGAAATAATGAAATTTAGGGGGAAAGAAAATAGCTCAACGATAAAATCCTTGTTTAGTGGAGATCTTCACAGTAGGGAGCAAACGGGAGGCAAAGGGCAGTTTGGAGCTTTCCAACTCAGGGTCCAGCTCTCGGTGCCCCCGGAATCCCTCAGCATCTCTTCTCTGGTACAGTGACTGACTTCAGGCAGGTAGTTGAGGAAGCATGAGGGTACCACGAAGTTTCCAGTGTTTACCACGGGGAAATCTTTCTTACGAAAAGTCTCGTCATTAACCGTGAGGCCCTTTATGACGAGGAGGATGGGAAAGCTCATTAAGAGCCCTCCTGAGAACCAGGTCAAAGCGGGTGGGCTGGTCTCCGAGGTCTCGCCCAGAGAAAGCGTCGGGCACCGCGGAGCTCCTTGCCACTCGACGTGTTGGCCTCAGTCAGGATTTTCACCTCGGATTTCCTCTACGGTTGCTTAGCCTGCGCGCCCCACCTCAGAACCTCAGAAAATGGTTGTCTTCCAGGAGTGAGGACTAGCGGCTCCCCCGCTTCAGGTCCTCTTAGCCGTCTGGCTTCCCCGGTCCCTTTCCCATCTCGCCTCACGCCCCTCAGCAGCGGCTCAGAGGGAAGGAAGCGGGCGGCAACAGGCCTCGAGAGCCGACCGGGGAGGAGGGGGCAGCGGCCCGAGGCGCGGCGCGCGCAGTCGCTTCGCTTCCGGCAACTTAAGGGTTACGCCGCCGCGGCGGCGCGCGCCGAGGGGAGAGGCGGTTGCTGACAGGTGGCGCCTGCGCACTGGGAGAGCTCATTGTGCCCCGCAGCTGCCGAACCGCCCGCCTGCCCGCCCGCCGCCCGTTCGGCGCGTCAGTCGGCGAGAGTCCGGTGGTGGGTGCGGAGCCCGGGGCCGTTCCCGCGGCCTCCTCTTCCTTCCCGTCCCCTTCGTCCCTACCCCGCACCCTCCGCCTCTGCCCCCCATCCCGGCTCCGTCACCCTCCCGCCCCCCTACACTCGGGACGAGAATGCCCTGCCCGGGACAACCTAGCAGCGCCTAGATGGCTTTGGTCACGGTCCAGCGGTCGCCCACCCCCAGCACCACCTCCAGCCCCTGCGCCTCGGTGAGTCCCTCCAGGCGGCAGCTCCTCGCTTCTGTCACTGCGGCTCCGCTTTGCCTCAGCGGGTCCCGCCGAACGCCACTGCGCACGCGCCGCGCCGCTTCCCAGGCCTTGGCACCCGGGCTGCCGCGAACCCCCCCACACCCTCATCCTACGGGCGAGCTGCAGCGACGGCCAGATGTTGGGTTTCTGGCCCGCATCACCCGGAGCACCCAGCCCCTCACGGCGCTGGCTCGGAAATCTCCCGTAGCATGCTTCCCATGGCTTGAGCACTTCCTTTCGGCTATGAGTCATTCTTGCTTTTTACCCTCCCCCTGCTCTCACCCTCTGTTGCTCTGTTGCAGGGAGGGGAACGGTGGGCTCCGACATTACCCCGGACCCACACCCATATCCCTTACTTACACCATTTTAGGGACCAGATCATTCACTGAGCATCCTTCTTCCGTCTCACCGTGTGTCCCTTTTCGCCAGTCTCTGGCGTCTCTCTTGTGCTCTGTGCAGTTCAGGCTTCATTGGGCTGCTCAATGGTAGTTACTCCCTGGTTTCTTCCCTCCCTTCAAAGATGGCAGTGGTCTCCTCTGCCTCTTGGACTTTTACCTTTCTCAGTCAGGTCCCAAAGCATCCGGTACTGTTCGATGACCAGGGCCAGTTCCTTTCCATCTCACAGACACTTACGCCTTACGCTCATTGCTCATGATGGTTCCTGCTCTTGGGTTGTGCTTGGATGGTTCATGACTTCAGATGCTTGTGTCGCTAAAGGAAGGCTCTTTCCAGAAGGAAAATACCCAGCCACCAGCTTTTTTTTTTTTTATCCCCACTGGGCTTCTCTTTGCCTCCATCCTCAGCCCAACACCTTTACAGCTCTATTCTTAGAATTCATTTTTGAGAATACCTGCTAACCTGCCTATTGCACCAGTGTGGTTAAAAAAAAATAGGCTCCTAGATGAAAATATGAACAATTGGAGAAGCTCCTTCCTATAGAATTGTATATTTTGACGTTGGATTTAGTAGTGCCAAGGTGCAAAGAGGCATTCAGTGAGCACTATGACCTTCCACTGTGTAAAAGAAAGTTGCGTCGTTAATATTTGTTAACTGAGATGTGAGGTTTGGTATCTTGAAAGCATGTCGCCTTGTAATTTCAATATGGTTTCCTGAATTTCAAAATCTTCTTGCGTGTAGTGGTGGTTCCTTCCTTTGCATTTTTAAGTGACTAAGTCGACAACTCTACCCTATTCAAGAAATTACTCTATTTTAGATGTTAATTTACCTTGCGTTGTTCCAGGATACAAAGCTGAGCTCTTTGGATACAACATTAGAGAGGCAAATTTCCATTGTTTTAGGGAAGAAGTTTGTAGCAATAAAGCACACTGTTTTGCAAAATAGTTAAGCACACATTGCTAGATGTATCAAGCAGAGTCTGGGAGCCTTTTGCCAGACAGCTGATATAAGGAATTCCTGCAGTGGTGGTGAGAAAGAGGTTCCAAAGCTTTAGGATTCTGTGATTGCACTTCAGAGCTGATAAGACTTTTAGGATCTGCTAGAAACAAATATCAGAGGGGTAGAAACATAGTGTTTTCATGAGTAGATTTTTCACTTTATGGTAGATATTTCAAAATTTATAACATATCTTTAGGCCATCTTAGTTGACTGGTAACTCCTCTGGTTTTTGTGGTTGCCAGGCTACCTGATTTGGACTATGGAAGCAATCAAGAATGACCATTATAGATACTAAGTCATATCAGTATATACATACATACGAAGAAGAACCCAGTATTATAACATTATTTTCTCTGGGCATTGTTGAAAACATTTTATGTTATAATAACATTTATTAAACCATTGTCATACTAATTGTCTTGAAGTAAGTGATTAATATACAGTATAACCACATCTCTTTGACATGCTTCATTGGTCAAAGCTTGGGATACTTTAGAATCTTGAAGAATGTTAATAGTCCTTTTTGGCATAGGCAATTAAAATTGGTCATATAAATACTGTGGTATTTATTGTAGTAAATACTGAGTGGTAAACTCAGTTGTTAAGCTCAACGACAGTTTCTGTATCCCTGGTCTGATGATTTCAGTTGTTTATATTTGGCCCTGTGTGTAAAGAACTCCTGGCACTGGTGTGTGTGAGTAACAATCGGCATTGTTAGCATGACTGACAAGCCAGTTATCTTTCCCTTTAAATTGTCTTCCTATTTGACTTCATCCAAAGCTGTGCTCAGCTCAGTTGTCTTGTGGTCCTTGTATTCCAGTATTTGGCTGCTGTCTGACCTGCATATAATTTGCTGTTTTATCTCTTGCTGAATGAATAGGTTAGTTGGCTAGCTTTAAAAGTGAGGAGTGCAAAAGGAAGTTAGAACCATAAATAAAAAAGGATTTCGTTTTATGAGTCTGGAAATTTAATCTTTTGATTACTTTAAAGCATTCTTAATACTTTTTCACTGAGTATGATGGACATTTCAATACTCTCAGATCTTCAGTATTTTCTTTTTCATTAAGCATAAAACAAACTTGGTCACTGTAGTGATTAGTCTTCAACTTGACTGAAAATGTGTCCAGAGAGGTTTACAGAGGAGGGAAGACCCACCCTAAATGTGAGCGGCACCATCCCATGGGGTGGGTACTGGTCTGAAAAGAAGGAAAGGTCCAACAGAGCCCCAGCATTCCCCTTTCTCTGTTTCCTGCTACCATGCCTTCCCTTCCCTGCCACGAACTGTACTTGTAAACCGTGACCCAAAACAAACACTTCCTCCTTAAGTTGCTTCTTTTTAGGTGTTTGGTCACAAAATCAAGAAAAGCAACCTAATACAATCCCCTACTATGTATGAGTGACCATTATAGATACTAAGTCATAAAAGACATTCACTTGTCTGTCAGATGATGTAATCTGGGTAACAGGGCTAGTAGAAGACAAATAAGGGGGTGGGAGAATAAAGATGGTGAGGGCAATTATAT
This sequence comes from Ondatra zibethicus, assembly GCA_004026605.1. Classification (NCBI taxonomy): domain Eukaryota; kingdom Metazoa; phylum Chordata; class Mammalia; order Rodentia; family Cricetidae; genus Ondatra; species Ondatra zibethicus. The sequence continues at coordinate 90,551 of PVIU01001883.1, read as the reverse complement.
TGTATATACATGGACCATTTTGCAATGGCCATAAGTATTATCTGAGTTCATATTGATATAAGTTCACTAATAGCAAGTAGTAATTAGAAAACCAACAACTTCTTATTTCTCTTGGGTTTTGATCTATACCAGGCATCATGCTAAATACTTTATATACATGACTTAATTCATTTAAGGCAAGGGGTGTTTAAGGAATGTGTCCTGTGCCACTCAGCCAGTGACTGGGGTTGTAATTCTAATCCAGATGTGCCTAGCCGCTAAAGGGAATGTTGAAGTGATGATGATGAAGTACATCACAGTAGGTGTCTCTGAAACTAGTTTTTGAAATATAATTTGAATTTCTATAAGCCAGGATTGAAGATAAGAGTAAGGTGTCCTAGGTGGAGAAAAGCTATATTTTCTAACATTTAAAGTCAGAAAAGCACATGGCATTAAGTGAAAGGATTAAATAGGTCAGTGTGAGGATTTGTTTGGACAACGAGAGATAAAAGTGAGAGGTAGCCAAGGCTGTAGAGGGACTGCTGAGCCAGGTATCTGGGGCTAATGAAAAAGGGAATAGAAAGTTCTCCCAAATTTTGAGCAAATGTGATCACAGTAGTGTTTTAAGAAAACTGATCTAGCTGGACGGTGGTGGCGCACGCCTTTAATCCCAGCACTTGGGAGACAGAGGCAGGTGGATCTCTGTGAGTTTGAGGCCAGCCTGGTCTACAAGAGCTAGTTCCAGGACAGGCTCCAAAGCTACAGAGAAACTCTGTCTCGAAAAACCAAAAAAAAAAAAAAAAAAAAAAGGAAGAAAGAAAGAAAAAAGAAAAAGAAAAGAAAACTGATCTAGAGGCTTTGGGCCAGAGAGATTTTAGGAAAGACAAGAGAGGCCATGAGTTAAGGCTATTGTTGAGGTCTGATCTGGGATTTTGAAGTGTTTATGGAAGAGACAGATGTCAAAGATTATGAGAAAGACTGACTCTATATAGAGATAGAGGAATCAGAGATATCAACTTTTGGAATATATTGTTCTTCCTAGAAAATAAATAGTTCTTTTGGGGGGCATTGAAACAGGGTTTCTCTGTGTAGCCCTAACTGTCTTGGAACTAGCTCTGTAGATCAGGCTGGCCTCGAACTCAAAGAGAGATTCGCCTGACTTTGTCTCCCAAGTTCTGGGATTAAAGGTGTGCACTATCATCACCCAGCCAAATGTCTCTTAATTAATAGGGGCAATTTAAGAATTCTTGGGCCGGGCGGGACAGATGGCTCAGCAGGTAAGAACACTGTCTGCTTTTCCAGAGGTCCTAAGTTCAATTCACAGCAACCACATGGTGGCTCACAACCATCTATAATGGGATCTGATGCCTTCTTCTGGCCTGCAGGGATACATGATGACAGAGCGCTCACATGTAAAAAATTGTTCCTGGTCCTCATCTCTTTTCATGTTGTGTTAAGAGAAACAGGACTCATAGCTTGTCTGGGATAACAATTGCTAATTGAGTAAAGGATCAAGACTTGAGATATACTCAAGAGTACACACTCTTTGGGGATTCATTTATGCTGCAGCATTACAGACTAGAACAGCATCATCTAATTCTGTACAAATCAGTTTGAAATGATGCTCTGGTTTTTTTGTTTGTTTGTTTGTTTGTTTGTTTGTTTGTTTGGTTTTTCGAGACAGGGTTTCTCTGTGGCTTTGGAGCCTGTCCTGGAACTAGCTCTTGTAGACCAGGCTGGTCTCGAACTCACAAAGATCCGCCTGCCTCTGCCTCCCAAGTGCTGGGACTAAAGCCACCACTGCCCATCTACACAGAATTCTTGTAAGTCAGATATTTAGCTTCGTTTCTCTTAGAGGATCACCAACAGCTAAGTAGAAATGGAAGATAGCAGGTACTGGAAAACACAGGGGGTGGGAGAAGGAGAGACGAGAGATACTTCCATTAAGGCTGGAAAAGGAAAACTGGTGATTTCATGGAAGGAGAAGCTGAAACAAGTGACTGGCAAAAGGCCTACTAGGAGGCTTGGGGTAGGGCAAGTTGGGTGTTGTATGTCTGTATTTCCGGCACTTAGGAGGCAGTGGCAGGAAGACTGTGAGTTTGGGACCTGTTTAAATTAATAGTGACTGCCTGACCAGCCTGGGCCACATAGGGAGACATTCAGAAAGAGGTAGGCAATAGGGGGAAGAATTTAGCATTTTTTTGTGTTTAATGTACCCTTCTCAGACCTACTACTATCTTAAAATTCATAGTTCATAATTATGGCCATGAATCATCATAAGAAGGCTTTATCTTATTTGGTCTTGATTTAAACAATAAATATTGAATATGGTATATTTGATAGTTGTCCATCCAAGTTTCACCAAAGTTTTAATGCACATACCTTAGCATTGCAGTGTGATGTACACTTGTCATCCCTGCTACTCAACAGGCCAAGGGATAAGTGTGTGAGGTTAAAGACAGCATGGCAGATATTGTAAGACTGTCATCCAGGGCAACATGTATGATTGGGGAATTCATAATTCATTCACAAACATAGTTCTTTTTTAAAGTTTTTTTAATGAATGCACAGAATGGTAAATGGCTCAGTTACAACCTTACAATGATCATTCTTTAAAATAAGTGACCCTTGTTTACCTCAGACTAAGTAAGCAATTGAAGGATTTTGAGACAGTCACTGAAAGCAGTGAGTGACTAGAAAAGACTCAGAACTGAAGTAGGGATTCTTTAAACCTGATGTTCTTCATGAATATTATCCCCTGTAGGTTACCAGCGTTTGCTAGTGCAGTAGTTGCCCTCCTCGCTTCTTCTTCCTGAAGCTGCTTACTGTGCTGCCTCTGAAAGAAGCAGTGAGCCCTTGTATCCTGGGAATGGCCTGTAGCATCTGTGGATCCTGGGACAGGCCTGGAGTGTCCCAGCTGCAAAAGCCTGATTTGCAGTTGACTATAGCTGCACCTGTGACCCTGTTCCAGATGTCAAAACAAGAGACATGTTGGGATTAGTTAATTCTTAAAGGCAATGTTTCAGGTGGGGGCTGACAGAGTCCTGTTAAAATACCACTTTTTCCTTCAAGACACATACAATGCTCATTCCACCAACATGGGTGGAGTGGTGGAATGAAGATGGATTTCAGCACCTCGTCTTCTGTCGCCCGTGCTCATGACCCCCCCCTTACCTTTCACCTTTGGCCCAATGGGGACTCCAATTTTATTTCTTTGAAAATATTTAAACATTTATTTGTTGTGTGTAGGTATGCATATGTGCACTCATGTGGCACAGCTTGCATGTGGAAGTCAAGTCAGTTCTCTCCTTTTAGCATGTGGATTATGAGAATTGAACTCAAGTCACCACACTTGGCAACAAGCATCTTTACTGACTGAACTATCTTGTTGATCTCCATATCTTATATCTTAATAATGCTAGATAAAAGAGATATTATTAAATTATCTATACACATTCAGATATGGCCACATTTTCCTTCCTCAACAGAGGAAACAAAATTGAGGCATACAAATTTGATTTCTGTGAAGTATAAATACTTAAAGTGATACTGTTGAAAGTTTTGAAGACAGCCTTACAAACTTGCACACACTTGAGAAATAGCACATGACATTATATAAAATGTAGAAATGCAAAAAAGTATAGACAAGAAAATAAAAAGCATGTGTCATCATTGTATGAGCTCTCTCTCTCTGAGTGAGAACTGTATTACCTCAGCTGGCCTCAAATTTGTGACCTTTTTGATTTAGTGTCCCCAGTGCTAGCATTTCCATCATTCTGTTTTATAAGCGGAAAGGCTACTGTATGTATAATCTTGTCTTAAATATTTTTAAAATTTGGTTTATATCACAGATTACTGTCCTGTCAAGAATGGCTACACTGTGAAGCTGTATTTTGACTCATTCTGACTATTGGTGGGATTCTTGCTTTCCACATCCTTTTTATCTACAATGAATTACATTATAGTGAACATTATTGTGCATAGATATTTGAATGCATCTGGAACATTTATTAAGATTTCAAGACATGCAATTATTGGAACACAAGGTATAAATACTCTTCAGACCACTATTACATATTTATTTATGCTTTGTGAAAAGGTTAATCCAATTAACATTTATTCCAACCAGCATCATTTAAGAATGTTCATTTCTCCTAATTGTATTAATACGGAACAATCTCATTTCAATTTTAATAATTACTGGTTAGAGGGAAGTAGTAGTATTACTCTAGTAGTTGGGTTGATCATGTGTTTTATATCAGGTAAGCTAAGCATCTTTAGGTACTCATAGCTCAGTTGGTAGAGGGCTTCCCTAGTTTGCAGAGCCCTGGTTTCTGTTTGCAGCACCACATAATATCAGCTATGGTAGCATAAGCCTGAAATCCCAGTTTTATATGAGACCCTGTCTATCTCCCACTTCCCCCTAAAAAACAGATAAATGAAATATGAAATATAATTTACAAATTCAGAAATATGTCTGCTTAAATAACTTTACAATTCAGTGATTTTTAATAAAGTTACAGAATTGTATAACCCTCACTTCAATCCTGTATTTCCTGTTTTTTGAACAATTTTTTTGTTCTTTTAGGTTTGTGTACACTCTTGCTATGTTAGGACTGTTAATGATTAGTTCTATTTATTATGAAGTATTTGCTTTTTAACCCAGTTTTTATTACTCTTAGAATAAAGTCTATAATTGAAAGTTTGGCTGTAAGTTCCTGAAATGAGTCAGTCCTGCTAGCCTCTCAAGCCCCATCTCCCACTCCCTGCACTGCACACTGCTCACAACTGAGCTCACAGCCTGCGCTCCCTTTGGTCTTTAGGCTTTGGCACATGCTTTACCTGGAACACTTTTCCTTCACTCTTCACTGAACTAATTCCTATTCATCCTTCAGGTCTCAGCTTAAATGTCACTTCTGGGAAGCTTCCCTGACTCCACCCCCAGACAATGGTAGGTGTTCCTTCTATGCACACCCTGTGCTTAATCACGGTGGCTCTTATCAGTCTCCTGTACTTTATTATCTGGTTGTTTATCTACCTAACTTTTAAGCCTGGACCTGAGTCCATTGGCTTATTTTTATACCATCAGGGCTCAACACATTTGACACAGAGATCAATGACATAGTTACACTTAGCATGGTTTCCATTTTAAGAATAGAAAGATGTCCCAGAAGCCCATGACTTTCAATTTAGATACATGCTGCCAAATTGTCTCCTAGAAAGGTTGACTCTTTGTTTACAATCACTATATAAAAATATTTCACTGTACCTTCATCAGCCCTAAGTAACCTCCTTAAGGTCCATTTTGTTTATTACAAAATAACTGTTGTTTATTGAACACTTGTTATACCCAGTATCTTTACACCTACTAGGCAAGCGCTTTACCATTGAACTACTGTCTAACCTTCTGTGGTGAGTATCTTACCTGTGTTGCTATTAATTTCACATCACTCCTGCAGGGAGCAAAGAGGAGGAAAGGATCGTGTTAGGGACCCAGGGATTTGGTGCAGTGGTATGTTCCGCCAGTCCCAGTGCTGGGAAGGCTGAGACCAATAGGCTGGTCCCAGGGGCTTGCTGGCCAACCATTCTAGCTGCATCTTTGAGCTCTAGATTTAGTGGTTCAGTGAAACCTTCTCTCAAAAAATAATGTTGAGAGTGATTGAGAAAGACACTCAACTATGACTTTTGGCCTCCATATGTACTCCCACACGTGCACACACACGTGAACACATTCCAGATTGACTCAAGTGCCTGAGAAACCCAGAGGAAGAGAAAACCTGCCTATGATACTCAAAAGTGCTCTCAGGTTTCTCATCCCTTTCCTCTGTTTGAAGTGAGAAGATTCAACTTCTAGATTATGTGCAGTCTGAAAATTACACTGTGCACCATTGCATGAGCGGATATCACTCCTGGTTCCAGAGACTTTCACTGTAGTTTTAGTAAAGCCTGCTGACTGCTGAATATCTGTATTGTAGATTTTTCAGTGTTTGTATCCTTTTTGCATTTATTATTCATTTATGGAGGGGGGCATTGCCTTGGGTGTGGAAGTTACAGGACACCTGTATTTACTTGAGTCAGAGGGCGTCTATTTACTCATTTATGCTACTGGTGGTCTAGCAGTTGGCTAGTCCCTGAACTGAGTAAAGAGACTCATGTTAAATAAATAAAATGTTGTAATATTAAATATGTAACCCTGGAAGACGGAAAGAAGTCAGTAGCAAGTACTTTTCAGTTGAGCCTTAAATGAGAAAAATGACATTTAAAAAACTAATCAGCAAACAAAGGGTTAGGAATGAGTAGCAGAAGGGAGGGCAGCATGGATTTAAGCCAGTGGCTAGAAATGATGTGTGCTGAGAATTGTAAGCAGGAGAGTACCTAGTGCCATGTAATCTGCAGCAAATGGGGGTAGAGAAGTAAAGATAATTTCTTATTCATTTTAACATCTGTAACCTTGCTTTTATCTTGACTACAGAGTATATGTGTGTTCCTGGCATCCCCTTAAAGTGCCTTTGTTTTTGATTTATTTCACTAACTCTAGCCTTGAACTTGCTATATAGCTGAGACTGGCCTTGATTTTTTGGTTCTCCTTCTCTAACCTCCTGAGTGCTGGGATTACTAGTACATGCCACTATGCCCTACTTAAAGTGATTGTTAAAATTTTATGGTTATTAACAAGAAATATTGAAATATAGCTATTGATCTAAGAATGTATCTCAGTGATTGGGACTTGACTAAAATACATAAAGTTCAATCTCCAGCATTAGAATTGAAAGAGAAGTAAAACGTCTTAGTAGTAGTGGCCACATTCTAGGTGTTTGCTTTGTAGTAGACACTGGGTTTAAACAGGTATTACAACAACTATTTCATGTAGCATTACATTACTATTGTTCCCATTTTACAGATAAAACTGATTCTCAGCCAGATATCAAGTCCAGCTAAAGTGACAGAGTGGGAGTTAAGACTTTGGTTGCCACAGAGAGCAACTACTAGACCAGGTTACCTTCTTGTTGTCAGAATTAGTTTGAGTTTAGGTGATGTTTGATTTCTTCCACTTTTATTTTCTTTTTTACCTTTAAAATTTTTATTTGATCTGTATTAGTGTTTTGCCTGTTTGTGTATCATGTGAGTGCCTGGTGTCTGTGAAGGCCAGAAGAGGGTGATTCCCTGGGCCTGGAGTTTTACAGATGATTGTGTGTTGGTGGAGGCTGCTCGTTTGTTCCTGGCCTCTCAGACCTGAATAATCACACAGAAACTGTATTAATTACAATACTGCTTGGCCAATAACTTAGGCATATTCCTAGCTAACTCTTATATCGTAAATTAACCCATTTCTATTAATCTGTGTATTGCCATATGACTGTGGTCTACCGGTAAGGTTCTGTCCGGCGTCTGTCTCCTGTGGCAGGCTACATGACGTCTCTTTTATTCGGCCTACTCTCTCTCCCTCTATCTGCTTGGAATTCCCACCTTGCCCTACTCTGCATTACAATAGGTCCAAAGAAGCTTCTTTATTGATCAGTGGTATTCACAACATACAGAGGGGAATCCCACATTAGTTGTGAGCTGCCATGTGGGTGCTAGGAATTATACCTGGGTCCTCTGGAAGAATAGTAAGTGCTCAACCACTGAACCATCTCTCCAGCCCAATTTCTTTTTTTTTTTTTTTTTTAAGATTTATTTATTTATTAAGTATACAGTGGTCTGCCTGCATATGTCCCTGCAGGCCAGAAGAGGGCACCATATTTTACTACAGATGGTTGTGAGCCACCATGTGGTTGCTGGGAATTGAACTCAGGACTTTTAGGAAGAGTAGCCAGTGCGCTTAACCTCTGAGCCATCTCTCCAGCCCAATTTCTAACAATTTTAATCATTTAGTTTTTACCTTTGCCCTGCCATGGTTTAAGTTGCTGCAGTTTATTTTCCTGCTGATGCCTTGGTACTTAGGAATCTTTTCCTTTCCTCCTTCCCTTCCTCCCTCTCTCCTTCCATTTCTCTTCCTCACCTCCCTTCCTCCTCTTCTCCTCCTCCCCTCCTTCCCTCCTTTGTTTTTGAGATAGGGTCTCACTATGTAGCCCCGACTGTCCCAAAACTCACTATGTAGACCAGTGTCCTGTAACTCATAGAGATCCACCTGCCTTTACCTCTCTGACACTGGGATTAAAGGCATGTGCTACCACACCCAGCCTAGCAGAGGTTTCCTAGAGACGTCTCATAGATTGTGGGATGATATAAGAGATCACTGGAATTTACGAGTCTAATAGAGACATGTGTGATCAGAACCAAGTATTGCTGAGTTTAGACTGGTGATGAGAGGCACAAACTAGGTGTGTGTATTGGAAGAAGACTTCGGGGAATGCGGAACAAAGATAAAGGAGCAAAATGCCTGCCGTTAGCAAATTGAAAGATTATGTACATGTCTATGTACATGTGTGTACACAAATGTGTGTATACTGTTAGGTTTTACTGTCTTCCACCTGCTTTCACAATTAGATGTCAGTTTTTTTCTACCAAGTGATCATCAAAAGATATTAAAATCTAAGACACAGTTGCCATGGATATTAAAGCTTCTATCTTTGGAAAACGTGTGTTTATTATCCTTCCCCTCACACTTCTTCTTGTTTCTGTTCTTTCTCCCACTTAGAGAAAATGAGAAAACTCAGAAGTATATTTTTTAATACTGCAGATATGTAGGAGAATAAATGATGTTACATTTATTGAAGTTAAAAGAAGGTATCTCCATAAAACTTGTTGAAACAATGATTCTATTGGTGCTTCAGACACTTGAAGTAACATCAGAGTGGCTGGAGAGAGGGGCTAGCAGCTATTCCAGAGGACCTGAGTTAGGTTTCCAGCAGTCCTGTTGGGCTGCTTGTAATCACCTGTAACTCCAATACCAGAGGCTCCTTCCTATACCGCACTCCCACACACTTCTGATTAAAAACAAAAAACAAAAAGTCAAGAATTTTAGAGTGTTTTTTCTTCAATTAAGATATTTTCTGGGGCTGGACAGATGTCTCAGTGACTAAGAACAGCAGCTGCTCTTCCAGAGGACCTGGGTCAATCCCCAGCACCTATAAGGTGGTTCACAACTGTCTAACTCTAGTCCCAAGGAGTTGTATGCCCTCTTCTGTCTCCCAGGGATGCTGTATGCATGTGGTAGGTACACAGAAGTACATCCAGGCAAAACACTCAGGCACACAAAATAATAAAAATTAAAAAATAAGTAAAAAAAGAAAATCTTCTAAAAACATTTTCTCTGTCAGTAATTAGGGTAAACGAAATGTAATCTCATATAATCTCAATAATACAAAATTTAATTAATCTTGTTTATTTTGGGTTTTGAAAGCAAGGCTCACCTTGTAGCCCAGGTTTTCCTGGAACTTACTGTGTAGTTCAGGCTGGTCTTGAACCCATGGTGATCCTCCTGCTTCAGCTTTCTGTGTGCTGGAATTATCCATAGAAACCACTATGCCTGGCTTGGTTTGTCTTCTGTATCTGTCTATTAAAACTGTAACTTTTAAATTTAATCATTTAATGCTGATGTTTTGGGGTTTGAGAAGATATTCCTCATTTAGAATAAACATTTTAACTGTCAATTCTAATACAGTCCATATGAAACTGGAACAGCCCTGAAAGTTTTTTCTTTCTTTTTAGGGCTTCAGAAATTCTTCAGTACTCTAGTATAGTGGTTAGATGTGGGATCTGGAGACTATTGGCTGAGTCTGAATTGGATTTATAAACTACTAGACTTGGAAGGATAATTGGGATAATGATAGCATTTCTTTTGCAGAAATATTGTGAGAGTTAAATAAAAAATGTTTTAGTAATATACCTGATATAACCATGTACTTATGTGTGACGTATTAGTCATAATAGTGATTTAGAGTTATTATTTAATTATTAAGCCTTTTAAATTTAATTAAAATTTGGTGGGGAGGATAGTTGCTATATAAAAATAGAATTCAAATAGTTTGAGAGCTTAGTTTATACTTAACTTTTTTCTTAAAATTTTTGTATTTTAAAGGAGCTTTATTAGTATAGTAGGTAGTTTGTTAGTATCATTAAAATTTTTCACCTAATAAAGGTTTTGCTCTTTGAAATTGGAGAGTCTCTAGTTGCTTATCTGTATGGCAAAAGCCATTGCATATAATTACGTAACAACCTACAGCATCATATGGAATGATCCATGCAGCTGTCACGTTCAAAAATCCCCTTCCCTTCTGAGTTTATCAATTTAACAGGCCATGCTTAAAAGCATATTAGTTTATTGACATTTCACTATTTGATAAGATCACTGCAAGTGGTCATCTTAGTTTGTATAATCAAATTATAGACTCGATATATTTGTTTTATGATGGAGACAACAAATCATGTGGTAAAATAGAACAGAAATAGTCAGATGTTCTCTAATCTAGAGAATCAAAAGACACTGGATGATTTCATGGGTCTAAATATATATCTTTGTACAAGCAACAATAGGTGAGAAGGGTGAACTGTCTAAATTCAGCCATGACAAGCAACTCTTAGAAGCAGCATTTCCAAAGCTGCTGAATTAAGTCATATGTGATATAACAAGAGATCTTTGGTTCAGACTTTGGTTGAGTGACTCATTTTACACATGGATCCTTGTAAGGAAAAAAAAACAGTTTCTTCACATAAAAGAACACTGAAAAAATTATAAGAAAGTTTTCCTTTTTCACTCTACTTCTTCTGGGGTATTTAAAGACAGGGTCTTACTCTGTAGTCCATATTGTCCTAGAAATTACACTGTAGCCTAAGCTGTCCTTGAATCTCCATGACTGCCCAGTCCACTATGCTGGGATTCTAGGAGCAGCCATTGTCTCCCACTTCAGTATAATCTGTCTGTATAATCTGGAATGTTCTCAATTCTATAAGCATTTTACACCGATTCTTTGGGGAGTTTTTGTTTTTGTTTGTCTGCTTGTTTGTTTTTTTTTTTTGAGGCAGTATTTCCTCTGTGTAGCCCTGTCTTTCCTAGAACTTGCTCTGTAGACCAGGCTAGCCTTGAACTCAGAAATCTGCCTGTGTCTGCCTCTCCAGTCCTGGGATTGAAGGTGTGCGCCCCTTCCACCCGGTGATTCTGTGGGTTTTAAATTAAACTTAGAGTGCCATTGACCATAAAGGAAGTCTAATTAGATATAGTTTAACTGAAAATGTCTAGGAACTCCCAACACTTTCTTAATAAATAAATTCTTGAATGATATATAATCTTGAAAATTAAATTAAGAGCTTTATGGAGAAAGAAAGTATCCTTAGGATATTCTTGTTTAAACACCATTTGTGGCGTCTTAATCTGTAGGATTTAAAAATAAAGGTAATTTTAGTAAACAAGCATTCAAAGTCTTTTGGAAAAACTTTAAGGACACAAGGATGATTTGAACCTCTGGTGATGAGCTTGTTCAGAATGTATGTCTGATGAAAACAAATTTGGCTACCAAATTAGTCTTTGGGTCTGTTCCAGTTGATTTGAAGTACTTAAAGGAAGACTGCTTTAGCAAGCACAGGGCTTATACTTGTTTATGTATTCTTTTTTCATTCTGATTTATACTCTTACTCTCATCCCCCCATATCTGCAACTGAGTTATATTCATTTGTGAATGTTGATACTATGTTTCTATTAAGTATATTTAATCTTTAGATCATTTAAACTGCTAGTATAGTCTACTCTTTAAAGTCAGTTATCTTATTTTAAATATGTAATTTAGAATATTTGATTGGTAGGATTCATTCATTTTGTCGATATCCTGACATCTCCCTTTTGAAAATTTTTGGTGGGCTGCTGGGGATGAAACCATACATGTGGCCTTGAGGCCAATGCTGGGTACTGTTCCTTTATCATTTTCTACCTTATATTTTGAGACAATGTCTCTTACTGAACCTGGAGCTCACCAGTTGGCTCTACTGTCTGGCCAGCAAGTCCCTCAGGTCTTCCTGACTCTGTCTCCAGTGCTAAGATCACAGGACTGTGCAGCCACAGCAGTTTTTTATTTTGGAATCAGGGATCCAAATTCAGATCCTCAAGCTTGCACAGCAAGCACTTGCCTGCTGTGCTGTCTCTCTAACCTCTTTTTATTTTCAGACAGTATTTTTCTCTAAGTTGCCCAGGTAGACCTTGAGTTTGTGAACTTCCTGCCCCAACATCCTGAGTAGGTAAGATTATAGGCCTATGCCACCAAGTCTGACTGTTGCTGTAGTTTTGTATGCATATTTCCATCTTCTTTATCATTTTTTAACGGAGCCTGGGATCAAACCCAGGACCCTGTGCATGTGAGGCAAGTGCTCTATCACCGAGCTGTGTCCCAGCACTTCCCTTGTCACTTCTATGTAATAAATCTAAAAATTTATTGGACTTTTTATTACTATTGGAATATTGGAGTTATTTTATAAATATTGCTTCATGAGGGATCATAGAATTTTAGCAGTGGAAAATTGCCTAACTCTTCATTTTAGTGTTAAGTGGGTTCCAGATTCTGATTCCAAGGATGAAGGTCAGAATAGCCTATCTCTTGGGTAGCCTCAGGAGACTTGGTATTATAGTAAAAACTGTACCATATCTTTGATAGTAATTGATTGGACATTTGTTAGGCATTCAAATGACCACCTAAATTCTAGACCAAGCTGAGATTTCAGTATAACACAGGTCATGCATTTAAATAGGATTGTGAGCTTAGGTAGATGACCTAAATTAGTGAAGCTGACTAAGTGGGGACTGGACTGTGGCAAATCGGGGACTATATGCTTTTGTTGAAGGGCTCCTGGCTGTGATTTAACATACACCCAGTGTTGCTAGAAATGTTTTATATTTAGAAAAATGCTGATAATGAAGGTGAATGAAATGTCCTGTTGTTTTCAGATCAGCAATTGAAATGTTTAGAAAAAAATTGACCACAAGAAACAGAAGACCAAGTTTAAATCACAAGAATAATTTTGGTTTATCTTGTAACAAATCCATGTATATCTAGAGCGGAACTATTATCTTAGCAGTTCAGTTGTATCATAAACACCTACTTTCTTTTTTTCCCTCAACACTGAATCTTGACCCTAGGGCCTCAGGCATGCTAGGAAAGAGCTGCCACTGAGCTACATCTCTAGCAAGAGCCAAGTTCTTTTTATCTTTCTGCTTTGCCAGCAGTAGTATGTTGGAGTCCCATTTTCTCTTTTCTCCACGTAAAAGATGGCTAACATAGCACTAAGCAGCACATCTATGTTTGTTGCAGGCAGTGGTAGAAAGTGCTGTGATAGCAGTGGCTCCACCTTTGGAAAAGCAAGTTTTCTAGAAGCTGTCTAAAGTTTTTTATTGCTATGATAAAACACCATGACCAAAGGAGGGCAACCAGGACAGGAACTGAAACAGGGCAGGAACCTGAAGGTAGAAGGTTATTCAGAGGCCATGAGGAGTGCTGCTTATTAGCTTTCTCCCGGTGATTTGCTCAGTCTTTTTTGTTATAGAACATAGTACCACAAGCAAGTGACACAATGAACTGGGTTCTTCCTCATCAATCAGTAATTAAGAAAATGCACTACAGATTTGTCTACAGGCAAATCTTATGGAGGCATTTTGTCAATTGAGATCCCCAGTACTCTTAATTCTCAGTGACTCTAGCTTGCCAGGACAGAGGCCAACTCCCTCCTAGATTTCTTTTTGAGGTGTAGACAAGAAATAGATTACAGCATCACCTCTAGTTGTAAGGTCACCCACAAAAGTAAATATATGGTTTTTTTTCTTAAATGTTGAGTGGCAGCAAGAGAGAAGGATGTTTGGAATAGATGTCTAGCCCTGACCTACCGTAACAATGAATACAGTTTTAAACTATTCATTTTCAACCTTTTCATTACATTTTATTTATTCTCTGTGTGTAGCGTTTGCACACACCCATGTGTGCATGTGTTATAGCACATATGTGGAGGTCAAAGGACAACTTATGGAAGTCAGTTCTTTCTTTCCACCATGTGGGTTCTGGGATTAAACTCAGGTTATTAGGCACCTTTGCCCACTGAGCCATCTCGCCAGTCCTAGAACTGTATCTTCAGAAATAAAGAATCTACCAGTAGCACAGAGTCATCTAACAGGTCACCAGTTTGTGGACACTTTATAAAACCCACAGAAGAGGGGAAGGAAAGATTTTAGGAGTCAGCAAGGATGGAGGACACTAGGAGAACATGGCCCACTGAATCAAATAAGCAGGGCTTGTTTGGACTTATAGAGACTGAAGCAGCAAGCACGGAGCCTGCAAGGGTCTGTACTGGGTCCTCTGTGTACATGTTATGGCTATTGGCTTGGTTTTTTTTTTTTTTTGGTTGTTTGTTTTTGCGGGGGGACTCCTAACAGTGGGAGCAGGTAGGTCTCTGACTCTTGTGCCTTCTCCTGGGACTCTTTTATTCCTATTGGGTTGTGTTGTCTGGCCTTGATATTGAGGACTTTTACCTTTTTTAATGTATCTTGCTTGGTTCTATTTGGTTGTTGTCTCTTGGAGGGCTGCTCTTTTCTGAAGGGAAATGGAGGGGGAGTGGATCTGGGAGAGAGGGGAGGTGTGAGGGAGCTGGGAGGAGAGGAGGGAGGAGGAAACTGTGGTCAGGATGTATGAGAGAAGAATCCATTTTTAATAAAAAAAACTTTTATTTGCATTCACTATTCTATTACTCATTGTTGGTTTTAGCAGTCAGTTTTTAATTGACAAAGAACGTGAAATTAGAAAGCCAGAATTCAAGTCTTGGTAGAGACTTGGTGATATTTGGCAAATATATTTCATCTTTCAAAGTCTACCATTCTTTATGTGGAAAATGTGTGTATAGTGTTGTCATATTGAGTAGTTAATTGCAGAGGCTCTGGATTCAGAAAAGCTGGAGCTGGGATCTTACTCCTGCTTAGTACGTTCCATAATCTGTTTCTTCCTCTGTAAAGTGGAGTTAATTGTTGTGCCCTAACTGATGGAGTCTTCCTGAAGACCAAATGAGAAACAGGGAAATCCCAACTTATCAGAGTTCAAAACTGAGAATAAGACAAAAGTCAAATATAGTTATCCTACAGGACAACAAGGCTTTTCTTATCTCTGGAAAAAATGCCATAAATCACCCACAAACACCAACATCTATGTTTCTGAGCATGTTAACTGTAACTGAAGCTGTCTGATGTGACTCAGTGGCTCCCACTGTGTGCTCACTTTGTCTTGTCACATACAAGTCCAGATAAATTTATATACATTGTAACATTTTTACAGACATTTATCTGTCCAGTACATAAAGTCAAATTAACATAAATAAAATGGACACTTAACTCCAGAATTATTATTGATGAGATGGTTAGCTTGCCATCAAGACTGACCTTTTTAAGTCTTTAAGTTGTTTTTACCATAGATGTAGCTTCGGATAGTTGAGAGTGAAGAAACTGAGGTCTAGGGTTCAATTTAGCTCCTCACTGTGCATAACTGAGCCAGTGGGTTTTTTCTTCTGTCAAGAAAAGATTTAGGATTATCTACTAGTTTTGAAGGAAAACTATTAAATGTTTCTGGATGCATAGGCTAAAATGAACATGATTCTTACCTAAATAACAAGCTAATTTTATTGTATGTTGTCTGGATTGTGGAGTATACCATTCAAAATATTATTTTGATTTTTAAATTCAAATATTTACTTCCTTTCGGTTTATGATGAAGATTTCTAAAGGACAAAGTGTTACTCAGTGGACTGCAAGATGTCAGGAATCTTTAAAGACAGTTCACCTGGGAGTCAAGGGTATTAACCATTTTGAATAAAAACTGCACCAAGCTATAGTTATAAGTGGTCTGTTTCAATGTTGATGCTAATTTCTAAGAGAATCTTAAGCACTGACAGAAAGTATTATGTATATACTGATAAGAAAATCTGTTACTTTTGTTTCTTAAAATACTTTGGGATTTCAGTTAGTTGGGCCAGATTGTGGTACTCAGCTAGGTGGCTCATGCATACAGAAAGGCATAACTAGAGCTTGAGTGTCCCTAGTATTGCCTTTAGGAATATAGGTAGGGTTTTCCTTTTCTTAGAGCAAATGCCTATTTGCAGGTTACAAAGAGCAGAGATGCACCCTCTGAATATTTTTTGGAAACCAAAACTTAAAAGTATAAGCAACAATAATGACAGTAAAACTCTCAAGGGCAATAATATGCTTTTGTTCAAGTTCTGTCAAGTGTTTTCTACTGAAAGGAAAGATGTCTAGACTTGTGCCTTATCACTTGTTGCTTGGTGTAATAAAGTTGTCTTGTCTTTAAACAAGGGAGGAAAATCTTGTTTTAAAGTGACTCATAGTGATGTAGTAGGTTAGTAATGGGGAGGTATTCTCTCCTCAATGTGTGCATCAGGAATTTTCCCATCAAATTTAACTCTTATATTTGAACTGCCCCCACCCCAACTTGAAGGTCAGATAAAGGGTGTTGCATGTGCTAAGTGGGACTTCTTAGGAAACCTGGGAGTGTGGGGAGATACTTGGTTCTGTGAGAGCCTTAATAGTAAGAAGAATTAAACCTCACTTCCACATGACCATGGGAATTTAAGGTATGACATTTATGATATATGAGTCATAATTAAATTATACTTTTAAGTCCTTAAATATTCAGTAATCTTTCTTACCTGTGATTATTTTCCTATTGTCTCTTGATATTTATTCTTCCGTGACTGGATGATTTGTCCATTTACAGTTAATTAAATTCAGCTACTAAGCTTTATTTTTAAAAATATTTTTTTAAAAAATATTTCTATGATTATAGAACTAGTTACAATTGAAACTCAAGTCTGGAACTTTTGTAGCTATACAGCTACTGTCATGGCACAGAATAGTCACAGTTACTTAGAAAGACACATAGAAATTTATTCTCCTAGTTATAGAAACTTTTATAAGCCTTTTATAATTTCAAGATTTTTATAACTTCCTTTTAAGAGCAATTATATTGAACATTATAAGCAGAGGCTGGAGAGATGGCTTAATAGTTAAGAGCCCTTACTGCTCTTGCAAAGGACCTGAGTTGGGTTGCTAGCACTCACATGACACCTTACAGCTGCCTGTAACTCCAGTTCCAGGGTATCTGACACCCTCTTCTCGTTTCCATGGGCCCTAAACATGGTACATATAAACTCATGCAGACACATACATATAAAAAATC
Source organism: Ondatra zibethicus (assembly GCA_004026605.1). Lineage (NCBI taxonomy): Eukaryota > Metazoa > Chordata > Mammalia > Rodentia > Cricetidae > Ondatra > Ondatra zibethicus. The sequence continues at coordinate 73,419 of PVIU01001883.1, read as the reverse complement.
TTTTAAAAAAGGAGAATTATATATTTTTTTACAGGCGGGCAGAATATAAGTTTTAATAATAAATCATATAAGCCTAAGGTTTGGAAAATCTTTTAATGCAAAAGCCTAGAGAAAAGATTAGAAAGAGACTACGGTTTTATCAGAGTTGGTGCATGTTAACAGTTCAGCTGTTTTATCTGAGAGAGAATTAGAGGTGTTTTTTTAAGATTTATTTTTGTGTGTGGGGGGGAGATATGTCATGTATTTACAGGCGCCCTAGGTCAGAAGAGGACAGTTGATGGAGTTACATGCCTTGTGAGCTGCCCAGCATGGATGCTAGGAATCAATCACTGGTCCGCTGGAAGAGGAGCAAATACTCTTAACCTGTGAGCCATCTTGCCAGCTCCAGGGGTTTCTTTATTTTATTTTATTATTTTATAAATATGGGTCTTTTGCTTGCAGATGTCTGTGCACCACATGTGTACAGTGCCCACAGAGGCCAGAAGAGGGTGTCAGGTCTCTTGGAACTGGAGTTACAAATGGTTGTGAACTATGTGGGTGCTAAGAATTGAATCCTACTTTTTTGGAAGAGCAGCCAGTGCTCTTAAATCTGAGCCATCTCTCTACCTGTAGGGTTGCTTTTTTAAAGTAGTTATGACATACTCATGACAAAGGCTGCTTTATGCAACTGTATGGGCTTCTAATTTTATTTTCTAAATGAGCAAAGAAGAGTACTTTTATCATATTAGATATTGATTTTTATTATTTTAAGATTTTTATTTGTTAGCTGGGCATGGTGTCTCATGACTTTAATCCCAGCACTTGTGAGGCTGAAACACATGTTCTCCCACATGCCAAAATTAAGTTAGTTTGTTTTAGTTATATATTTTAAGATAATTATCCATTTCTTACCCTGTGTTCTCATAGAAATTTTGTCTCACTATGTCACCCTGTCTGGCATAGAACTCTATGTAGACCAGGCTGGCTCTGAACTCACAGAGATCCACCTGCCTCGGCCTACTAAGTGGTAGGATTAAAGGTGTGTGCCCCCAGGCCTGGCCATATAAATAGCTTTATGATTTTGTTAAAGGCTCAGCTTTCTCCACTAGACTGATGTCGGGAGCTTTCTTGTTCATTTTTGTAACTCTTCAGTGCAGAAATATAAATATATAGTAGATAATAGTAAAGAAATGTTAATATCATTACTATTATAGACTTTGTCATTATTGAAATCATTCAGGGGTTGATAATTTTACCTAAGCATATTTAATGAATTACTTACATTTTATAGATTAAAAGGTTTGAGAATGATATTTAAATTTATAGACTAAATTTTATATATGATACAGAGATTAAAGTTCATGAATGAGATAACATACAGCCAAATTTATGAAAAAGACCAGCTGAAAGTAGCCAGCAATAAAGTGGGTGGGAGTGGAATTGATTGAATGCACTACAGACAGAAGAGTAGAATGTGTACAGATAAGATGCTGTAGCTGTTCTTAGAAATATGCGTGCTTCTGTTTGGTTGGAGCAGGGAATGTATGTCAATGTTGGGGCATCATGAGAAATGTCACTAAAAGAGGCCAGATCATGAAGAGTTTTTTGTAGTCTATTAGGAGACTGAATTACCAAGGGGGAAAAAAACATTGAAATTTTTAAGTAGATGAGTGATATGATCAAAATTGCTGTTTAGAAAGGTTGGTATTTGAAAGTGTATGGGAGGGGAGCCTGTTGCATTTAGGCACTGTGTAGAAGCTAACTCGATTTGGGAAATAACCAGGCTAGCTAAAAGATAAACAATTATATTTGTATTTATTATAAGGGGAAAACTCATAAAACCAGAATGAGAAGTCCAATCTGTGTGGCGAGGGAACCAAGAGAGAGTGCACCTGGGCCATGTGCCATTTTTCTCTGGATCCTTAACTTGGTCCCACCCCTTAAAGATAATTGGTTAACAAGGCTTCCCCATCAGCACTGAATTGGGGACAAGGGAGTGGGATGGAGGATTAGTAAGGAAGAATATAACACATGGCTTCATTGTTCCAGGTTTGTGTGCATCTGTGTAGGTATGCCATTCACTAAGACAGAAAATACTGGGATGAAAGTAGATGGTAGAATGCAAACATTCTGAATTTGAGATTTATATGATAGCTCTACCTTGGGAAGATGGATACCTGTGTTGATCAGCAAAAGCGTCTAGACTAGAGACAGAAATTTATAGTGATCATTTATTGGATTTTCACTTAAATGTGTCAAGCACTAAGGCAAACACTATGAATGTTATGCCATTGGGGCACCTGCATTCATGTGGTATACATAAATTGGCAAGCACACATACATACAAATAAATAATCTTTTTTTTTAAATCTGAGAAATTTATAGTAATTAACTTGTTCAACTAAACCTATTTGATCATGAATGCTTGGTGGGGTGTTGTGGGGACAGGGAATTATTGACTTCCTATGTGGCCCAGGCTAACCTAAAACTCAAGATCCTTCTGCCTTATTCTCCTGAGGACTGGGATTAACAAATGTGTGCTCCATACATGGTGTGAATACTTTCTTACTCCATTTCTGCTACTGTAACCAAAGACCACACTGGATCATTTATATATACAGACATTTGTTTCTTAAAGACTTGAACTCTGAGAAGTCCAGCACAAAGGTTCCCATAGACTTGGTGTCTGAGTTATTATTACATAGTAGAAGTGGCAAAGACTGTGTTCTCATAGTGGATGGACAAAAGGGATAAAGAATTTCTAAACATCTCCTTTTTTGTTGTTTTGTTTTGTTTTGTTTTTGGTGTTTCAAGACAGGGTTTTTCTGTGTAGCTTTGGTGCCTGTCGTGGAACTAGCTCTTGTAGCCCAGGCTGGCCTCCAACTCACAGAGATCCGCCTGCCTCTGCCTCCCAAGTGCTGGAATTAAAGGCATGCGCCACCACCGCCCAGCCTAAATATCTCTTTTTATAAGGCCATTACTTCAATTTGTGAAGGTTTGTTCTCATAATTTAATCACTTCCTAATACTTTACATCTTAATACAGTTCAGTGGTGTAGTTTCAGCATATGAATTTTGGGGATACTTATTCTTATAATAGGAATCCTCATCACTTTTGTGTGAATTCTGCTGACATTCCAGATAGCTGTGACATCACAGGCTCTAAACAAAAGAGAAGGAAGAAAGTGGTCGCTGTTGAGTCAGATGTCCTGGGGTGGTCCAGGGAAGTAAGGGTAGAAGGCAAGTGATACAGGCAGTTAGGACACTGTAGCATAGGTGGTTACAGTTGCAGGACTGCAGGATTAGAAGAGAAGTTAATGCTGAAGCAGGAACAAGGAGGGACCCCCCCTTTTTTTTTTAAAGAAAGGAGATGAAAGTAATTAGGAGAATTTAGGGTGAGAGAAGAATTCTTTTGGCTTATTTAAAAGAATCTTGAGAATATTTTTCTGCTGAGGGGAAGAGTTCATTAAGAAAAAAAGCATCAAGATGTAGTAAGAAATAACAAGGTTATTTCACAGCTGCAGTGTCAAGGGCAGAGAGGTTAACTTTGGAGGGTGCTGTGTGTCACTGAGCTCTAATGTGTGCCCATGGTTGTGGCTTCAGTGTTGTGGCTGGGTCTCTTTTATGTAGTTCTGAATCTCTCTTCTTGCTACTGTCCATTTTGTCTTTCTCAGTAGCTCTTTACTTCTACGAATTCACAGCTTTATATCTATCCAGTAGAAAACCAAGCTTTTTAGGAATTAGCAGAAAAAACTGAATGTCTGGAAAAGTACTTGTCATCAGGCTGTAGTGGCACATACCTGTAGTTCTAGTGATGGAGCAAAAAGTTTGAGGTTAGCCTGGTCTGTACAGAGAGACTCTGGGGGGAAAAAAAACCAAACAGCATACCTCAGTGAAAGTAAAAACAAAACAACAGCAAAAAACTCCTCTCTCAAATAGGAGTTTGCAGGCGTTTTTTGCACTTAGAGCACCCTTTCTAAATCTCATCAGATTATGAATATGGGTTTTATTAGAATCTAGGAAATTAGTGATGTGGACAGAACACAAGGCTTTGAATTGTATCTATTTTAGGTTCTTTTTCTATGCGTTACAAGGTCAGATGTGATCTCTAGAAGCATTTTATTTCATTATCTTTAAATGTGATAGCTGTAAGAACAGTCTGTTTTGTAAGATTATCTGTTTTTTTTTTTTAAATAAAAGATAGGGAAGGAATTATCTTCCTACCAGTAAATTACAGAGCTGAAAAACTAAAGTTAATATATTTAGTAATGACATCCACTTGAAGAAGATAGTTTAAAAGTAGATAGGACAGTCGTTGGCTTTTGGGGGAGGGAGGGTCAGGTTTCCTTAGTGATGTGGCTACTGGTAGATTGACCTTGTTTCAGCAGATGAGCTCACACCAGGAGCATAGGGGCGACACAAGTTGGACTTGCTGTGTTATTTAAAAGGGAGAGATCATAAATTGGGGGGGTAGGCAGGTGGGGGTAGATATGGAGGGAGTTAGGAAGAGTGGGGATGACTATGCTCAAAATATATTACATGAAATTCTCAAAGAATTATTTTTCTGAGATTTTATATTTATGTGTATGGGTGTTTTACAGCTTGTCTATGTACCACATATGTGCCCATAGAGGCCAGAAGATGGTGCTGGATCCTCCTGAACTGGAGTTAGAGAATGTTGTAAGCCATCTTATGGGTGCTAGGAATTGAACCTGGGTCCTCTAGAAGAGCAGCCAGTACTCTTAGCCACTGATCCATCTTTACAGCCCCAATAAAAATATTTTTTAAAAAGCAGCCTACAGAAAAAAATTAATAAAAGTAGGTCTAAAAATAAATTGGTTATGTTCACTTATAATGACCAAATGTTCCTCAAAGACAAATAAGAACAGCATCATTTATTGAACACACACTATTCTGTGCCAGACACTGTTCTGAACTCTTGGTATGTATGTCCTGAGTCAGTTCTCAGAACAGCCCTGTAAAGATAGGGATTCCTGCATCCCATTTTACAGATGGGTATATGAAGGTACAAGTAAGGGATACAATAGGATGCAAGTCTTAGCAAACTGACTCCAAAGTCCACTTCCCTGGGAGCACAGGCCAAAGAACAGCCTTCTGTAACTTTCTAGTCTTAGACTCTAATCCTGAGTTCCACATCATTTTTGGTGGGTCTAGGGAAGAGAAACTAGGAAGTAACATTTTTTTTTTTGTTTTACTGCTAAGGCTCAAGCTTATGCCGTAGTAATCCTCATTTAACAATTCTGCAGTATAAATATCCAAGTGACACAAAACCTCTATTCACATTTCAAGATTCCCCTTTGTATTACTAAATATATTTTGTAAACATATTAGCTTGCCTTTATAATGTTAGTTACTAGTCATAGATACTACATGAAGTTGTGTGTGTATTCTCTAAAAGTGATATAAGCTGCACCCTGTTAAAGGAAGTAAAGCAGCCTGACAGGACAGCCGCTCATGTGGCTTTACTGTCTTCTAACTCCTGCCCCGGCCATTCTCTTCATCTTTGTAGTTCGTTTTCCCATCCAAGATTTAAGAGTTGAGTGTCTAAGTTCCTGTCAAACTTCAGCGTTTAAAAGGGTTATATACTCTTAGTTAAGTGTCTTTAGAATCATGGAGTAGAAACTGATGGGGTGCTGTCACTGGATTTTGTTCTGTCGATTTTGTGGTAATTATTAGCAAGGATGCAGAGCAGGGTAAAGATAATACAGTTAACTGGCCTCTGGGTCCATGGAGCTCCCTTCCCCCCACAGGAAATGAGGTTCATGTATTCTATCTTGGAAATGTATTTTTAGATGTTCATAGTTTTTTTTAAGGATCTTCTCAGAGGCTGTTTAAGGCTGAAATAAATTCTCTAATGAGTTAATACATTTATAAGTAAAAGTAGATTTTTTTTAGAAACTTGGTTTTAAAATAATTACTAAAAACAAATGTTTAACTAAAAAATAGAAAGGGGAGGTAAGGATTATAGGACAATTTGGGAATCAGACTTAGTTTTGATTTGGGAAACACAATAGTTTCTAATATTTGCTTCCTGCTTAGTTTTCTGTTTTCTGTAAACAATATATCTTTAATAGTAAAAGTAAATTATTGTGCGTAGCAGAATTTTGACAAAAAAATCCTTAAAATATATATCAAGTCACAGTAGCAAATAAATGTGTGTATAGAAGAACTGATCAAAACTCCCCTATCCAAGTATTTCACTAAGAAATAGTATGCATGAACTTGATTGAAGAATGCAAAGAAACCCTGAGCAAACACAGACTGATGCATATTCCTGAAAGCAAAGATAATACTGTAAAGATGCTGCTGCTGGCTGGCTGCTGCTACTGTTGCTACAATTAATTTATCCTTCAAGACAGTTCCAATCAGAATTTTCTCACAGGCTGGGCTGAGAGTGTAGCTCAGTGTTAGACTGCTTGCTTAATATATACAATGCCCTGGGTCAATTTCCAGCACCACAAAAACAAAGTATAAAACGAGAATTCTACTAATCTATTAGGCTTTTTCTTCTAACTTGAATGCACATGAATGAGAAGGGGAATGTCCTTGAAGTGAATGTAGCTGCTTCCTTACTCTTTCTGGCTTCCTGTCTATGAGTGACAGCCCATATTCCAACCACAACACATGGCCTTACCATGGGTCCAAGTCAGTCAGAATGGAAGGTTCAAAACTGTGAATCAAAATAAATGTTTTTCTTTATAGGTTTGTTACCTCAGATATTTTGTTACAATGATGGGAAGTTGACTAACATAAAACCCTACATAAGGGGCTGGAGAGATGGCTCATGGCTAAAGCACTGACTGTTCTTCCAATTCCTAGCATCCACACAGCGACTCAAAATCATCTGTAGCTCCAGTCCTAGGGGATCTGATGTCTTCTTCTGGCCTCCACAGACACCAGACATGCATGTGATACACAGAAATAACTGCAGTCAAAACACCCACATAATAAAATGCATAAAAATTAAAAACAAAACCAAAAAATTGCAATTAGACTTATCTAAAAAACGAAATTCCAGGTGAGTTATATACCTAAACTTTTTTATTGATTTTTATTGAGCTCTACTTTTTTCTCTGCTCCCCTCCCTGTCTCTCCCCTCCCCTCTTTAATCCTCCCCCAAGGTCCCCATGCTCCCAATTTATTCAGGAGATCTTGTCTTTTTCTACTTCCCATGTAGATTAGATCTATGTACATCATTTCGAAGACCTAAACATTTTTAAAAATGAAATGTTGACTTTCTTTCTACCTCTTATTATGTCCAGGTCCCACACACTGGGGTGGTTGGTGTTTGGTACCACATTGTGAGTCTTCCTACCTCAGTTAATCTTCTGGAAATGCTCATAAGTGTATCCACCATTGTGCCAGCCAAGTAGGATTAGAATATATAAAGAACTTCTGCAAGGGGCTGAAGCAATGGCTCAGTGGTTAGGAGCATTTGTTGCTTTTGCAGAGGACCATGGTTAGATTCCCAGCATCCATATGGCAGCTGACACCTGTCTATAACTTCAGTTCCAGGAGATCCAGCTCCTCCTTCTGGCGTTCATGGGCACCAAGCACACATACAATGCATTTAAGATATAGACAGGTAAAAGACCCATACATATACTCATAGGAGGAGATAAAAATAGCCCATAATAGAACATTTTCATCTTCACTAATGATTAGAGTAACTAAAAATACAATTTTTCACTTTTGGGTTAGGGAAAATAAGTATTATGATTCTTTCTGGTGTTAGGGGATGGGAAAAGAAGTACTGTCATAAACTACATGTGGCTACATAAATTGGTGCAGCATTCTGGAGGGGGATTTGATGAATCCCCTTTTAGTTTGCTAAAACTTAGATATCTGTATCTTCTGATTGATCAGTTCCCTTTCTTAGTATACACCCTTGAAAAATATTTTTATATGTGGTACAAGCATATGTTACAAGGGTGGTCTTTGTGTTATTGTTTGAAAGATCAAAATAGTACAGAACAGTTTTTTTCCAAATGATTTAAATATCCATTAATCAAAAATCTTGTGCATTATTTAAGATGGAACAAATCTGTATGTACTAACAGAGAAAGATCTTCCAAATATACTGATAATGAAAGCAAATGATAATAGGGTACCTGTATTTTATATTTTTACGAATTCTACTTATATAAAGTAAACTATTATTTCTGTACTTGTATAGCACACCATGCTTAAAAATTTGATTCATAGATGCAGTTACTTCTGGAGAAGAGATCAAATATGGAGTAGTAATTAAAGAGACTACTAGGTTTATTAATGCAGTTGAAATTTTATATAAGGATATATTATATCATTTGTTTAAAATAAAATTTTAGTTGACATGGTGCATATGACTATAGTCTCAGATACTTAAGAAGCTGAGTCAGGAGTTAGGAGGATTCCTTGAGTTCAGGATATCTCTATACATTCAAGGCTAGTCTGATCTACATAGTGAATTCCAGGACAGTTAGGACTTCATAGTTAGACCTTGTTCCCATCTGCCATCCCAACCCCCCAAAAAAGGAAAGAAAAGAATTAGCATTTTCATTCCTTTGCTGACTGTAGTTGTACTAGAGTGTGAAATGCCTTTGGTTATGTGTGGCTGCACTATACTTTGATTGTTTGCAGATTATTAAAGAAAATAAAAGTAAATTTTCTTTTTTTTAATCCATATGTTTATCTACTTGAGAGAATTCTCTGTGAGCACCAAATGAATGTGCTACAGTTCCACTCAGTTCTGACACTAATCACCCAGCGTTAGCCTCAGATCCTGCATGTTTAGGGCTCAAGTCCATAAGACTGCCTTCACTTCACACATAAGTGGTAAGGAAGGGAGTCAAGGCTACCCACTCTTTCAGTCAGTTCTCTCTGACTACAACATTTATAAGATAACTAACTTCGAAAGAAAAATTTAGTTTTGGTTTACTGTTTCCAAGATTTCAATCCATGGTCTTTCGTCCTGTTGTTTTGGGCTTGTAGTAAAGTCACATATCATGATAGAAACTGGTTTAGTAGTAAAACAACTCCTTAGAATTCAGGGAGCAAAGAATAAGATGCCACCATGTTCTGGTGGCCTAAATGTCTCCCAGTAGACCCTATCTGTTTTGGTGGTATTTGTTTGGTTGTGTTTTTTTTTTCTAAAGAATGTTAGCATTAATGAGCATCCCTGTGTGGTTTCAAGACACTAGGGACACAGGCACCCGCAATACCTTAAATCTCTAGCTTTTCTGTTGAAGAATTTGACCTTCATAAAGGCAGGTAGTTCCCCCATAACTGTGTTGTAGGCCTAGATGAAGAGAAGAAGATTCATCATGAAACCAGAGCTGACACAGATCATACCTCCTAAAGGTTCCATAGCTCACTTCTAGTAGTGCTACCTGGGGACCAACTCTTTTTCTTTTTTCTTTCTTTCTTTTTTTTTTAAGATTTATTTTATTTTATTATGTATACAGTGTTCTGTCTGTCTGTATGCTTGCAGGCCAGAAGAGGGCACCAGATCTCATTACAGATGGCTGTGAGCCACCATGTTGTTGCTGGGATTGAACTCAGGACCTCTGGAAGAGCAGTCAGTGTGCTCTTAACCTCTGAGCCATCTCTCCAGCCCCCTCTTTTTCTTTTTTTACAACTCTTTTATTTATTTATTTTAACCAACTCATTTTCTTTTTTATGTAACTCTGGCTGGCCTGGAATTTATTATGTAGACTAAGCTAGTTGAGACTCACAATCCTTCTACCTCTGATTCCTGAGTGCTAGGATTAAAGGTGTGTGCCACCATGCCCATCTGGAACCAACTCCTTAATACATGGGTTTTTAGAGTTCAGTCAACACCCAGATCAGCATCCATATTTCTGTCCACATGGGAACTGGGTTCTGAACTATAGCCCTTGCATGTGCTGTAAGTGCTTTGTCCACTGAATTAATTCCCCAGCCTGTTACTATTTTTAAATTTATTTTTATTTTATATGTATGAGTATTTTGCCTGCTTGTGTGTATGGGCACCACATGCATGCAGTGTCTGAGGAGGCCAGAGGAGAGTGTCAGAACCCCTTGGAACTGGAGTTACAAATGGTTGTTAGCCTCCAAGTGGATGCAAGGAACTAAACACTGGCCCTTTGTAAGAGCAAACAAGTGTCTTAAGCACTGAGAATTTTGCCAGCACATTCATAATTTTTAATAGAAATTTTGTACATAATTTGGCTGATTAAATCATTCACTGGCTGTGGGTGACTAACTCAATCTCCAGCCCTCTTCCATCCGCCACATTTGGGGATGGGGCTCAAAGTTTCAACCTCCTAATCAAGGTTTGGTCTGGTGAACAGCTCCCATCCCACAGCCATCCAGGAGCCAGCCAAGAGTTACTTCATTAGAACAAAGGATGCTCTTATGGCTCAGGAAATTCCAGCAGTTTTAGTAGTTCTCCACCAGGAACTAGGGAAAAGATCAAATATATTTTATATGATACCTTAAGAAGGCCTAGTTTGGAGTTAACAGGAGCTGGGAATCAGCGCCTGCGTAGAAGAAAGGGTGCTTTACTGGTGGACCTGGAGAAAGTTCTTAAAGATCAGGAGTTGGTGAAGTGAAGAAAGGCAAAGAACAGCAGAAGCACAGACGCCAAAGACACTGAGAGCAGTGCAGATAATCCACTGGAAGCAAAGTACTTGATAGGAGAGAGAGGGAAATACCACGTATAGAGCTAAGTAGAAAAGGGCCAAATCCTGCAGGGCCTTTTATTTCTTGGTAAGAAATGTAAACCTTAACTTGCATCTTCAGCTTCAGATTGCACTAGAATCACTTAGGAAGTATATGTGCATTTTTACAAGCATCTTCAAGTAACTCTAACATAGGAAACATAGCTTTTGGTAATGGGGGACTAAAAGTTTTATGTAGAGAAATAAGGTCAGATTATACTTTAGATTGAACAATTGCAATTGCCACCCCTTATAAATAACAAAGACCCAAGGCAAGGCACTTGGGGTTGAGATTGAATACAATAAACAAACTCAAGAACTATATAACAAATAGAACGTTAAAGGTTTCATGAGAGATTCTGAGAAGGAGGCAGAGGGAAAAGACTGGTTAACTATAGGTTGAGCTTGATTGGGTTGAGTAGATGCTGAGTGCCATAACAAAGATGCAACAAGTTAAGTTTTGATGGGAGGCTGAGTTCAACTGTAGACATGTTGAGAATATAATAAGCAGGTGTGTAAAATGTCTGTGAGATAATAGGACATCAAGAGGGCTGCAGGTGAAAATTTAGAAGCCATCAATTCATAAGCTCATGCAGAAACTAAGAAAAATTAAAATATTGAATATATTCCCATGGAGATAGACATCAGTGATAGAACATGGAGAACACATGTTTAAAAAGTAAAAGTACAATAGACTAAGTAACAAACTAAAACAGAACAACAGCAGAGCAACTTTAGAAACTGATAGAGAATAGTAAACCAGAAGTTTTAGTTAGAGAATGGTCTATCCGATGGAGTTAAGAAATACTGTAAAATCAAGTGTTGTGACCTGGGATTATGGAGGTCCCACTGACTTTTATTGGAGTAGTTTCAGTGGAGAGGTAAGACAGAAGCTTGATTACAGTTCGTAATGAAACTGGCCGAGCTGGAACATTGAATATAGAATATTCTTTTCCAGAAGTGTTCCTGTGAATTGAAAAAGAATTGTATGTAGATGAAAAACTGCAAGGTCAAGCCATTTGTCTTGTCTTTTAAAGTGTGCAGTGGATTAGAAACTATTTTATGGTAAGGGAAATAAGCCAAGGTGATGGGGTGGGGGAGAGACAGAAAATAAAAGGGAGAGAAGATAACTGACGAGGCCAGGTTTCGTGGGAGGGAGTGGTCTAGAGAGCGGAAGGAATAGCCTGGAATTGGAGAAGTTAACTTGGCTCAGGAAAAGAATTCTTGCATCCTCTGTGGTTAATTATACATTTCCTGTAATAGTTGACTCCTGTACTGCACAGGATGGCATTTGCCTTTATTCCCAGGAGAGCCAAAATATATCCAATGCAGACTATTAGAGTCTGTCTGTATGATGATCCCTATGTATAACTAATATCTAGACATTGTCATTTGTCATGTATGATTAGGTTATCACTATTGTCCTGATTGCTATAAAGGTTAGCAAAGTCTTTTTTGAAACATAAGAGGAAGATGTCTTCTGTTAATTTTGAATTTTTCCTGTCTTTTTAGAAGTTGTTTAGAGCCGGGCGGTGGTGGCACACGCCTTTAATCCCAGCACTCGGGAGGCAGAGGCAGGTGGATCTCTGTGAGTTCGAGCCCAGCCTGGTCTACAAGAGCTAGTTCCAGGACAGGCTCCAAAGCCACAGAGAAACCCTGTCTCGAAAAGAAAAAAAAAAAGGAAGTTGTTTAGAATGCAGTAGCAGTCAATAAGAAGACAGCTCACATAGGATTTGGGAAATATTTAAATTGTTTTAATTTTTAATTAAATATTTAATTATTATTAAGATATAGTCCAAAATATATTCAGGATTTATATTCTTTGAACTCAGTAGCTCTACAAATTATTGCCAAATCCAGTTCTTAATGATGTCTTTTGTTATATCAGAATCCAAATTGTCAGTAAGCCTAAGACTATAACTTGGCCAGTCTTTGATAACAAGTTGGTACATTTCTAACTTGAAAATGATAGAACATTTATTTATTGGTTTTATTGAGACAGGGTTTCTCTGTAACTTGGGAGCTTGTCCTGGAACTAGCTCTTGTAGACCAAGCTGGCTTTGAACTCATAGAGATCCACCTGCCTCTGCCTCCCGAGTATTGGGATTAAAGGCGTGTGCCACTACCACCTGGCAATTGAACATTTTTTATGTGTGTGTGTATGTATAAATATATATATATTGTTTTTATTGACCTATATATTTTTCTCCAAGAACATTTAATGTGCCTGGGAATATAGGTGAGTGGTAGGGCACATGACTACCATGCACAAGGCCTTGAGCTATACCTTTAAAACTAAAAAAAAAAGTATATTAAATAAAAAGCTTGTATTATAAATTTTATAACATATTTAATACAAAATTCTATATGGGAATAGAATACTATCCTGATTATATAATGAGGGGAAAAATCTTTTTCTTTTCTTCTTTTTTTTTGTTTTTTTTTTGTTTCTTTCAAGACAGGGTTTCTCTGTAGCTTTGTTTTTTTTTGTTTGTTTGTTTGTTTGTTTGCTTGCTTTTTGAGACAGGGTTTCTCTATAGCTTTGAAACCTGTCCTGGAACTAGCTCTTGTAGCCCAGGCTGGCCTCGAACTCACAACAAAGATCCTCCTGCCCCTGTCTCCCGAGTACTGAGATTAAAGGCATGTGTCACCACTGCCTGGCAAGGGGAAAAATATTAAGGCCACTGTATTAGTCAGGGTTCTCTAGAGGAAGAGAACTGGGGTGTGTGTGTGTGTTTAAAGGGCATTATTAGAGTGGTTTACATGTGATCTGGGTAGCCCAACAATGAATCATTGACATTCTCCCCACAAAAAGGCCAGTAACCCAGTAGTTGTTCAGTCCATGAGGCATGAGGCCTGGTTTCTCAGCTTCTCTTCAGTCCACATTGGCATCCTCAAGAGGTAAGTTCTAATGCCATCAAAGGAATGCCTCTGCAGCAGTGTAGATTGTTTGACAGGGAGAGTGAGGGCGAGCGGGCAAAGGCAAAGCTTCCTTCTTCTGTGTCCTTCTATGTGGACAGTCACCAGAAAGTGTGGCCTAGATTTGAGCTGAGCTTTCCACTTCAAAGAATCCAACCAAGAAAATCCCTCACATTCTGAGTTGCTTGGGTTTTGTTGATTCTAGATGTAGTCGATTTAAAACGAAGAATAACCATCAACCCACCTACAAATAAATCTGCCATGATTTGTTTCATTTAATGGCTATGAAAGAAACACATATCAGTTTGATTTACTAGAAAAGGACTGAATTGTTTATTTTATTTTGATTTTTGCTTTTTCAAGAGAGTTTCTCTGTATATCTCTGACCTTCCTGGAACTCACTCTGTAGATCATGCTGACCTCAAACGCACAGAGATTCACCAGCCTCTGCATCCCGAGTGCTGGGATTAAAGGCACATGCCACCACTGGCTGGCTATGATGGTTAGTTTTAATTGTCAATGTTACAGCTTAAAATCATCTGGGAGTTAGGCCTCTGGCCATATCCGTGAGAGATTTTCTTGATTACATTAATTGAGGTGAGAAGACCCACCCATTGTGGCTCCTTTTCTGATGCAGAGGATCCTGAACTGTATGAGTGGAGAAGATGAGCTGAGCACTGTCATTCATTTATTAATCCATTGCCCTCTGCTCTTGACTGAGGATGTAATGTGACTGACTGCCTGCTTCAGGTTCTCACTCCCTTGGCTTCTCCACAGTGACAGAGTGTAACCTAGAGTTGTGAACCAAATAGCCCCATTTCCCCGAAAGTTCTTCTCTCGGAGTATTTTTATCACAACAACAGGAAATGAAACTAAAACAGCAGTATATCAAATTCTGGCTTATAGTCTTATTTCTTTAAAAAGTAGTCATGTAACTCTTTGTTCTCTTTATATTTCATTTGTGTTAACTGGCTACAAGATTCTATTTGAAGACATTAATCAATATATAACAGTCACAGGGTTACTACTTTGTACCTTTTCATTTCTCTTAACCTATAAATTACATTATTCAGAGCTTAGCACCCTCAATTCTAGTTTGGTGTCAATATTGTTATGAAAATAATCAATTGAGCTATAAATTATTTGCTGTGGGATACACTGCTTCATTCTTTGAGCTCTAGGCTTAGTTAAAGCACCTTTGAATTGAGAGATGAATCCTGGGATCAGACAGCACTGATACTAGATGGCTTTGTAACATTGAGCAAATCACTGTCTCTGTTTTTAATAAATGTCCAACATAAAGAATATAATTTATATCAAGTAATACTCAGATATGAGATAATATTTTTAGGAGGAAGGAAAAATCTTAGCATTTGGGACAGTAGGGAAGTAATTGTCTCTATTTAAATTTAGTACCTGGGCTGGAGAGATGTGTTATAAGAGGTGCGGGCTGTGTTCCCAGCACCTGGCTTCCAGCCGCCCAGCGCAGGGCCCCTTGTTCCATCCCACCCGGCTAGCTTAACTCCTGAAATAATTACACAGAAACTGTATTCATTTAAAACACTGCCTGGTCCATTATATCTAGCCTCTTCTTGGCTAACTCTCACATCTTGCTTTAACCCATACCTAGTAATCTGTGTATCACCACGGGGTCGTGGCTTACTGGGAAGATTCTAACCTATGTCCATCTCAGGCCGGAGATTCATTGCGTCTGCCACACTTCCCTTCTTCCCAGCATTCTGATCTGTCTACTCCGCCCACCTAAGGGCTGCCTTATCAAAAGGCCAAGGCAGTCTCTTTATTCAACAAATAAAAGCAAAACAAACACAGAAGGACCTCCTATACCAGAGATGGCTCAGAAGTAAAAGCATATACTGTTTTTGTAGAGTACCCAAGTTTAATTCTAAGCACCCATGTTTGGCAGCTCAGAACTGCCTATAACTCCAGCTCCAGGGACTCCAGTGCCTCCGGCTTCTATAAACACTTGTATTTATATACACATACCCTTACCTATACACATAATTAGTTAAAAAAATAAATTCAGCACCTACTATTAGGGAAGGCAGTACAATATAAACAAGTCATAACTTGTTGGCCTACCAGAACCAGTCAGATAGCAAGAATACATGAATTAGACCTATATAAGATCTAAGGAATGATTGGTACCTGTAGTAAATCAACCTCTGTGCATCTGTTACTTAAACATTTCAGAATTATAGCAAACATATTTTCACAGCTATACCAAATGGTTCTGCAGGCAGGATTCTGCCAAGGAGCTTTTGATAACTCGCAACCTCTGATTTAAAGATTTAAAAAAAAAAAAACACATTGGACCAAAAATGGAAGTCGCAAGTCTGCCATTAACTAGCCAAGCAATTTCAGGAAGTCACCCTTTCTTTCCCAGCCTCAGTTTCCCTCATCTATGTGACTTAAACTAAACCCATTTCTGATATTCCTTCCTTTTTCTGAGAGTTCTTTTCTTTTTAAGAACTGACATATATATTCTGATGGCAGCAAACTAATTTTCTCTCTTAGTGCTTCACAGTAACTCTTTTGGATTGAAATTCCAGTTCTCCTCTACCTCTCAAGGGCTGGGATCACAAGAATGTGCCAGCATGTGCTGCCATGCCTCTTGTAATATCTCTGTCCTTTGAATCCCTTTTGGTTTCCTTTGTCCTGAGATTGTAAGGGTCTGTTAACGTATCTAGTTTGATATGTCTTAATTCCATTGTTAGCTCAGAAATGTTGGGACCCAGATGAGGAGGCCAAAGAATTTCTTGATCTTCAGTTTATTTTCATAGTAGATTCTTGCAATTAAAATAATCTTCATTCATGTATATGTTCAATCTAATAGATATATATTAAATATTTATGTGCATTATATATTATACTTTCTAGAAATCAACATACACTGATGAACAAAGCACACATAATTCCTGACCTCATGAAGCTTACTCTGTTTAGAATAGTGAAGATAGAATTAAACATGTATACATGCTCGTAATTACAGATTGCAGTAATTTTATGATTGAACAAGTAGGCATTAGTCCTCTACTGCATGTTAGAAAAGACTACATTGAATGAGTCATATTTACTCAAAGAATGAGTAGGAGTTAGGCATAGGAAAACTGGAAGAGAGAAGTCTAAACAAAAGGTTCAAAAGTCCTGAGGTGGGAAAGAGCTTGGCATGTTTGAATTATTGAAATCAGTCCAATATGGAAGGATGATGATATCATGGGGGAGGGTAAATGAGAAAACTAGACAATTAGGCAAGGGTTAGATTATGCAAGCTCACAGACATTTAGAATCCCTGTCCTCCAGGAGCTATGGGAATATCATTGAAAGATTTCTAACATGTAAGTTATCTTTATTTCTGCTTTCAAAAATACAGCTTTGGGGTTGTTTATCTAGCTCAGTGGCAGGGCACTTGCCTACTGTGCACAAGGTCCTAGGTTCAGTCACCTCACTGAAGGAAGAGGAGGCATCAGCAATGGTGGCAGTGACTTTGGAACTGGGCATGTGATGAATACCTGTGATTTTAGCACTCAGGAGATTGAGTCAGAGAAAGCTTGACTTTGAGTATGGGCTGCATAGCAAGGTTCTGTCCAAAAAATAAAGAAGAGAACCTAGGAGATGGCTTAGTAGATGCTTGCCACCAAGCCTGATGACCTGAGTTTGAGCTCCAGAACACATATGGTGGAAAGAGAACATCAACTCTCTGTCTATCTCGGTTGTCCTCTGACCTCCATATATGTGCTGCAGCATGCACACATATACAAGCATATGCATGGTGAATAAATGTAATAAAATTTAATTTAAAAAGAGGAAAAAAAGATGGTTTGGCCTGATGCTGTGTGGAGAACAGATAGGAAGAGGAGATGAGGATGGAATCAAGGAGGCCAGCAGGAAGGTTATTGCAGGTGAGAAGTATCCCAAGGAGATGATAGTAATTTTTTTTTTTTTTTGGTTTTTCAAGACAGGGTTTCTCTGTAGCTTTGGAGGCCATCCTGGAACTAGCTCTTGTAGACCAGGCTGGCCTCAAACTCACAAAGATCCGCCTGTCTCTGCCTCCAGAGTGCTGGGATTAAAGGCGTGCGCCACCACCGCCTGGCAATAATTTCTTAAGTACATGGTATATTTTGAAGGTTTAATGATAAGATGAACTAGAAGTGAAGCAAAGGATAGTCAAAGACAACTCCAAATTTTTCAGTGGAGAAACTGCAGTGTGTCTTTGCAGTTTTCTGAGATAAAGAATTCCAGGTCAGGACAGGTTTTGGGGAGGGAATGGAATAAGGAGTGCACTTCTAACTCAAGTTTCAGATGATTAGAATTCCCAGTGGAACCAACACAAAGGCAATTGAGTATATGAGTTTGAATTTAAAGGAGAGGTTTAAAGGTATATTGTTAATATTTGGCATATTGTTAATATTTAAAATCCAGAACTAATGGGGTCACTTGGAGAGGAGTTGTGGGTGAGTATCCAAGACTTACTCTTTAATCTTCTGAAATTCTGAAACAGTATAATTAACTTGATTTTTCTGGCCAGTATAGATGTTGCCTATTACAGAGAATTCTGAATTTCTGTGTTCTCCTTTTTTTTAATCTCATAAAGGCAATAAATAAATCCATGATTTTTAGTTAAATATGTTAATTTGAAAATGCTCTTTAATAAAATGTCTTTCGTTAATGGGTACTCATAAACTTTTCTGGAAACTAGACTTTTAAATTTTAATTTCTTATGAGTAAAGCCCTCATGTATTCTAGCCTGTCTTTGAACTCCCTCTATCTCTTAAGTACTGGGATTAAAGGTGTGGGCTGCTAGGCCCAGTTTATGTAGTGCTGGGGATAGAACATGGTGCATGCTAGGCAGTTTTACCAGCTGAACTACATCCCCATCTTTTTTTTTTTAATTTGGCAAGGTTTTATGCAGCCCAGGCTAGCCTTGAATTCACTATGTAGCCAAGAACAACCTTGAATTTGTGATCCTTCTTCCTCCACCTCCCACATGCTGGGATTATGGGCATATGCTGAACCTGGTAGGAAGTGTTTGGAGCACTTCTACTTTAAGTGACTATGCAGCACATGTAGAAAGAGAAGAACATTGGATCATGTGCCAAATTTCCTAAGAAGTTTCCACTGAAACCTACTATGTCAGCTGATTAGTCAATCGCTGATTTTCTGTCCTTATCTATAACCTCTTCTAGAATATAGTAGAAAGGGGCAGGGAATTTAACCTCTGGATTGCTGTTATCAGTTATTTTAAATTTGTTCTAGGTTAAATTGAACTTCTTCTAGATGTTTCTCTCTCTCTCTCGTGTGTGTGCGCATGTGTGTATTACATGTATGTATATATAAAAGAGCCTTATACCCTTATACTCATGTAGCCAGCCTTGAACTCATAAAATTCTGCTTCCGCCTCCTAAGTACTGAAATGATATGCTTGTGCCATCCCACCTTCCCTTCCCCTATTATTTCTTATATTCATGCATTTGCTGTATTTGTTTCCTTGAAGGATTTTGCACTAGTTGTACATTTCAAGACTTTAAAAGTTATATTTAAAAACCATGACATAATTAATCTTTTTGTTAAGATAATCCATAGTAATACATATTTTATTTTACTTGCATGTTACCTTGTAACTGGAGGTTTCTCTCCCACCTGCCAGTTCCCAAATATCCATTCTGAGGCTTAATATTAATTACAAACTGTCTGACTGATGACTCAGGCTTATTATAAAGTAGCTTTTTTTTTCCGAGACAAGGTTTCTCTGTAACTTTGGTGCCTGTCCGGGAACTAGCTCTTGTAGACCAGGCTGGTCTCGAACTCACAGAGATCTGCCTGCCTCTGCCTCCCGAGTGCTGGGATTAAAGGCATATGCCACCACCACCCAGCATGAAATAGTTTTTACATCTTAAATTAACCCATTTCTATTAACCTATGTATTGCCACATGGCCGTGCCGTTACCTCATATCTTGCTTCTCAGGGCAGCTGCTAGTGTCTTCCAAACTCTGCTTTCTTTGCTTGGATTTCCTGCCTGGCTCTATTCTGCCTGGCTATTGGCCAAATCAGCTTCTTTATTAACCAATGGTAATAAAACATGTTTACAGCATACAGAAGGGCATTCCACATCATTACCTTTCTGGCTTGTTCTATTAAACCCTATAGTTCTAAAACTTAAATTTTTTTTTTTTATCACTGAGACTTCAACCTACAGCTTGTACATGCTAGGGAAATTCTGAGTCACTCAGCTGTAGTCTCAGCCTTATTTATTTATTTATTTATTATTTATTTATCTGAGATGAGTGTTTCAGTTATCTTGGTCTAGAACCTGTGATCTTCCTACTTCAGACCCCTAAGTGATTGTGATTACAGGACTATTCCACCAAGCCCTGCAGCTCTTCCCCTCCTGCTCTCCAGAGTATTACTGTGTCGCCTTGACTGTCCTGGAACTCCCTATGTAGTCCAGGCAGGCCTCAAACTCTCAGAGATCCTCCTGTCTCTCCACCTGAGTGCTGGGATTAAAAGTGTGCTCCACTATGCCTGGCTTTAGTCAAGTCTTATAAAGAGATCTGACTGCCTCAGATTAAACTGTAGTTTAAATTTGCATTTACCTGATGATTTGTGGATGTTGAATATTTTTAAAAATAGTTATTGGCCAATTGTGTTTCTCCTTTTTAAAACTAGCCCCTTTCTTGATTGGTAGTTTTATTTCCTTGCTAATTAATTTCTGTTTTTTGTAAATTGTGGGTATTGTCTAAAGTATAGCTGATAAAAATTTTCTCCCATTCTGTGGACCATGTGTTCTGCTTGAGATAGGGCTACATCCTAGTCTTAATGACTATGATCAAGAAATCTGACAGCAAATGTTGGAAAGGCGATACAGAAATGTTGATGTACAAAAGAGTCCCACACTAGCCTGGAATGGAGTATAACAAAGTTTGTTTATCGAGGAGTAAACTCACATAAAGAGTAGCAATCCGCACTCCTCTACGTGAGCTGGGAACTGAAACCGAATTCAGCAGCCTAGAGGCCCAAGCATGCTCTATGTCTGCATTTATAGTACATGAAGCCACGCCCAGTGTGGGCTAGTATCTTAAAGGCTATTGGCTGAAGGAGTTCCCACAGCAGGGAAAGAGGAATCCTATTCAATGTTGATGAGAGTGCAAATTAATATAGCCATTATAGGAATCAGTTTGGAAGTTCATCAAAAATTAAAAATAGAACTCTACTGTATGACCCAGCTATTCCACGCCTGGCATATTCCTAATGAATTTCATATCTTAGTATAGATATATTTAAACATGTTTATTGCTGCTCTAAACATTTAAATAGCAAGGAAATAGAACCAACCAAGATGTCTACCAATAGATAGTCAACTTGTTATATTATTCATCTCTAAAGAAAACTGAAATTACAAAATTTGCAGGAAAATGAGTAGACATCTTACTCATTATATATAATATTAAGTGAGTTCACCCAACCTTAGGAAGAAAAAACTTCATATTCTCCCTCATTTGTGGATCTTTCATGCATGCATGTATGTAAACAACTGTGTGGGTACATTATAACATTCAGAAAGAGTGATATTAGGTGATGAGGAAGGATGGAATGCTGTCAAAAAGACACACAATTCATGAAAGGTTTATAAAACTAATTGTGTTTCTAGTTTCAACTCTGGTTTTTGTATCTTTTTTGTAGTGGGTAAGTGCATAAAAATGTAATCGATAGTGGGAGTGTAAAACCCTAAGGGAAGTTCCGAGGGTTCAGAATGGCTATCGTAACTGTATAGAAGTTCACGAAGATTCATAGAGTTTGAGAAGGGCAGGAATTTGAGTGGCTCCATTCGTCTAGCTACATGATGTTTTTATTTGTGGGTTCATTACAATAAAGTGATTTTTGTTTTTAAAAATGTTGAAACAAGAGTTTTCCCTGTATTTTACTAAATAATTCTAATATACTATGTAATGTTTAACTATTCTCTTGTCCTTGGACTTTTGATATCCTCTGTTTCTCTTGTATGTATGTGCTTTCTCTCCATATACATGAACTATATATTATTTTGTATAAAATAATTTGCCTATAAGTCTTTATACACATCTCTGATTATTTCTTTAAATCCTGAAATGTACTTAGCCCAAAAGAAAAACACATCTCTTTAAGATTTGATGTGTTGTTATATTGCTTTACCAGAAAATGTTTCTACTTTATATTCTCAGATATTAATTTATGAGTTTCACTCTTTTCCTATCTTTGATAATCTGAAAGATAAAAGTTGTATCTTGTTTTATTTTGCATCTTTGATTGAATAATCAAGGAAGATTTATAGCTTCTGACTTTTTAAATGAAATTAATCAGAAAACACTACTGTAGGTAGATCAGTATATCTATACTGCCATGAAAAGAAATTTCTCACAAATGGCTACAAGAGAATATGCTTTCAGATTTTGCTATCCCAAAAGACATGGGCAAACTTTACTTCTGCGGTGCAGACTCAGCCTCTACCACTGTGTAGTAGGATATTAACATCTGAATCCAGCGCTCCAGAAGCTAAATTTGCCAGTTCTTTGAAAACACCCTAACACAAATGGAGAATTTAACCGCCCGTTTCAGTGATTTGCTTACAGGCCACCGACAGGCCAAAATGCAGTCGGGATTGGCAGCTGCTCTGCATCTGCAAACATTTGTGCAGAACTAATTTCAATAGCAGATGTTGGAAATATTTGAAAAACAAAAACAAAAAATGGTAGCCTCCCCCCGAGAAAGTTAGACCTATCCCATGATTTCTCAGATGCCCCATAACCCTTTTAGCCAGAGCTTCATCCCTAAAAGACCTTAATTTCTTTCCTTTCCTTTTCATGTGAGAAGTTTCAGAAATTCAGGGAATCTAGCTTCAGATCATAGTATTGCTGTAGTTGCCCCCCTAAGATGCTGTCAAGGATAAAATATTTTATCTACAATTAAAATTTGTCCACAAAAGATTTCGTTTTGATCTTTTTATCCAGACTTCATTTATATTATATCTATCTAAAAGAAAGCCTGTTTTACCTGGCATGGTAATGTATGCCTGGAATCCCTGCTACTTGGGAGGTTGAGGTAGGAGGATAATAAGTACAAGGTCTGCCTGGACAGTTTAGCCACAATCCTATCTCAAAACTAAAAGAGTAATTTTAAATAGGGATGTTTATATAGTTTAGTGTAGTACATTTGCCCTGTTATTCACAGGGCTCTGGGTTCAATCTCTAGTTCTAAAAACAAAACAAACAAAAGTGTTTCTTTTTTGTATTAAAAGCTACAGAAATAAAAACTTTAAAAGTTATGCTTGTTTTCCAGATGGACAATAAATGCACGGTTATACCAGTAGGAATTGGCTGAACCAGTGTCTCAATAATGCCGCATATGGATTTTGGACTAGGAGATCTCTGTTACACAAGTCTAAAAGCGCTTACACCAATACAACCTTCTGGAATCTAGTCAGGATCCTCACATGTCAGTTTAATTAACTCCCCTTCTTTATGGAACTTGATTATTGCTGAAAGGTTAAATTATTTTGTTACTTGATTTTTAAATTTATATTTTTAACTAGGATATTCATTCACAAGATTAAAAAGTTTTAAAGTTATAAAAGGTATGTTGTAAAACCTTGTTCTGATGTTGTCCCCTGGTCATGCAGCTTTTACAATGAAGATTAGTTTCCTGTCTCCTAGAATTCTGTGCACAGACATACAAATGTGCTTCTGTGGTTTTCGTGTGTACGAATGCTTTTCCTCTCTGTTACACTATCGATAGCTTGCTATACACCCATACCGGTTCTCAGCCTTCCTAAGACTGAGACCCTTTAAAACAGCTCCTCATATTGTGGTAACCTCCAACCATAAAATTATTTTCATTCCTACTTCTTATTTTCCTACTGTTATGAATTGTAAATATCTGTGTTTTCTTATGGTCTAGGTGACCCCTGTGAAAGGGTCGCTCTATCCCCAGCGGAGAACTTCTGCTGTAGACCTGCTCTGTACCCTACCTTCTCTCACTTAGTCTGACTTAGAAATATTTCCCTATTAATAAAGTTGCCTTGCTGCTATTTATTCTCAAATAGAATTTCATTTGTATAGATGTGCCACAGTGTATTTAACTAGGCTCTGAGCTTTTGCTATTATAATAAATGCTGCAGGAATAGCATTGGCAAAATGACATTTCACATAATCATGATAAATTTCCAGAAATGGGGTTGCTGGGCCAAAGGGAATATATAATTTTATTTTTAATAGACATAAAGCTAGTATGGGACCCAAGGAGTCAATCTTAGCCAAACCTGAAAAGAAATGAAGGTCTTAGCTAGATATCCATTGACTTTAAAATGATTTTCGTAAATTAAAAAAAAAAACAAAATGCTAAAATAATTCCTTTCAGTTTGGTGACCAATAAATCAACTTTAACATTTTAAATTATTTCTTCATTGGCTTGAATAGTTCAAGGATGCTATGGAATTCTAAGGAAGTTTATTTATTCAATAGCTTAATTTTTAAAAATTTTATATGTTTGGGTGTTTTACCTTCATGCATGCCAGTGGCCCATGTGTACCTGGTGTCTTTGGAGGACAGACGAGGTCCAGGAACTAGAGTTCAGATGGTTGTAAAATACCATGTGGGTGCTGGGATCAGACCCAGGTGCTCTGAAAGACACCAAGTGCTCTTGCCCTTAATCACTGAGTCATCTACCAAGCTCCTATTTATTCAGCTTTTTTTTTAAGCCTACAGCACCTGGTATTCCCAGGCAGCCTCCCATCCAAGCTCTAACCAGGTTCAACCCTATTTAACTTCCAAGACCAGGCTTCCCCCCCCCCCTTGGTTTTTCAAGACAGAGTTTCTCTGTATAACAGCCCTGGCTGCCCTGGATTCACAGAGATCTGCCTGTCTGTGCTTTCGAAGTGCTGGGATCAAAGGCATGTGCCGTGCCTGATTCTTTATGGGGTTTTTGTTTGTTTGTTTTGTTTGTAATACAGCTAGTTTTCCTAGACAGGCCTCAGATTCAAGCATTCCTTCTGTGTCAGACTGTCCAGTATCTGTGACTTCAGATCTGACATTACTAGCCTCTGGCTAGCAAGATGACTATAAACTCATTTGAAGCACACTGAGTATAAACAGCTAAGAGTTCCTATTACGTAACATTATCTTAGCATGTAGGAAGCAAAGTCAAAACAGGATATTCACTAAGAATATCCTTTACTAGTATATTGTCATTATACTTTATTTCTTCACATATTTCTCTCCTGTAAGTGGAGTGCTCGATTAATATTTTTTTAATCTGTTTGTTTCCTTTTTTTTTTAAGTTGAGATGCTTGTGCTGGAAAGCTCAGTAGTAGAGAGCCCTTGATGCTCTTCAAGAGGATCCAGATTAGTTCCCAGCTCATACATAACACCTCAGAATTGTCTGAGACTTCAGTTCCAGGGGATATGATATTCTCTTCTGGTCTGAGCAGGCACCAGGCACACATATACTGCACAGACATACTTGTAGGCCAACACATAAGCACATAAAATAAAAATAAATCTAAAAAATTTGAGATGCAAGTGGATGGTGATGGCGCACACCTTTAATCCCAGCACTCAGGAGGCAGAGGGAGGCAGATCTCTGTGAGTTCAAGGCCAGTCTGGTCTACAGAGCTAGTTCCAGGACATCTGGAGATGTTATGCAGAGAAACCCTGTCTTGTAAAACCAAAGAGAGAGAGAGAGAGAGAGAGGCTTATTTTAACATTTACTTATAAAAATTATGTTTGCAAAATTTCCCCAATATTAAATTTTCTTTATTTTAAAGGTATTTAGTTTTATTTATGAGTATATGTGTGTGTATGGGTCTGTGTGTATATGTGCCATGTATGTGCTTGTGCTCTGGAGGCCACAGGAGGACATCAACTTCCCTGGAACTGGAGTTACAGGCTGTTGTGAGGTGCCTGAGGTGGGTGCAGGGAAGTAAACTTCTGTCCTCTAAAAGATCAGTATGTGCTCCTAACCACCGATTAATCTCTTAAGGCCCTACTTTTTTTTTTTTTTGAGAAAAGATCTTGCTAAGTAACCCAGGCTGGCTTTGAAGTCCCAGTCCCCTTGCTCAGTACCAAGTGCTTGCAGACATTGATTATAGACAAGTTCCACCACATTCCAACTTATTTTCTTAAATGTGTCTGTCAAAGAGCTAGAGTTTTTAATTGTTAAAATCGACTTTATAATTTTTTATTTAATGGTTTGTGCTTTTTGTATTTTTAAGAAACTTTTATATAACTCAATGTCACCACAATTTTTCTCCTATATTTTTTCTAGAAGTTATTTCTGGGTCTAAAATAAAGGCATTGGTTATTTTCTGAGAGCTGAGTAGTTGCTCCATCCTGGAGTGGATGCTCAGAGCCTCAGCAGTCTGAGCAGTTCCACAGTAGCTTCCTCCCTGTCACTGGAGAGACCCACAGCCCTTTAGCTGCTCAGTCCACAGGGCTGTGGGCCTCTTGTAATCTGGTGCTACTGTTAGGTATGTTTCTTAAGAAGAGCCTCTGCCGATGCAAATAATTCTAATCAGACCAAATTAGACCTAATAAAAGATGCCCACGTTCCGGGAGCATGGCGAGGAAAAGAGCCAGGGAGACAATGCAAAACCTGGAGATCACGTGTTCCTTTTCTGGGCAGCAGCCTAAATAGCCTGTGGGAGTGGTCCTGACCCTCCCTGGGGAGGGGTCAGTGCTTGGCAGACTTTCCCAGAGGTGGAGTCCAGACCAAGGCAGCTCCCAGGGGTGGAGACTTCCAAAGATGGATGGGGGGGCTAGGATGAGTTCCCCCCCCCCGACTTAATATTACAGCTACAACCCAGAAAGTTCCTGAGGAGCTGTAGATCTGTAGTCCAGGATGGAAGGCTGGAAAAGAGCCAGCTGCAGAAGCAACAGGTCAGATCAACTCAGGGAACAGGGAAAGGTCAATCCAGCAACCTTCCTTTTGTTGTATTCCCCTCCCTTTTTTTTTAAATTTGAATTCCTACCAGAAGGTGCAGTCCACAATGGGGGGGGAGGGGCAGGGGTGTCTTCCCACATCAATAAAAGCAATCTGGACAGTTCTTTAGTGGAGGCTCCCAGTAGGTAATTCTCATTTGTGGCAAGATGCTAGGCAATAACAGACTACATTTAGTTTGTTCTCAAGATCTTTTTTGTTTGTTTGTTTTGGGTTTTTTGTTTTGTTTTGTTTGAGACTGGGTTTCTCTGTAGAACAGTCCTGGCTGTCCTGGAACTCACTCTGTAGATCAGCCTGGCCTTGAACTCACAGAGCTCGCCTGCCTCTGTCTCCCAGTACTGGGATTAAAGGTGTGTGCTACCATGGCCTGGCTTTAATTCTCAAGATCTTTACTTCTCTCATTTCCTACTAGAATCTGATGTTTGTTAGCATAACAGTCAAAGAGTGTTTGTTAAATTTACTCTTTTTAGTGCCCTCATAAAAGATACTTTGTAGCACAAATTCTAGTTGGTTTTCATTGATCAAAACCCAGAGTCAGATATAGGGGTTAAAGCTGAAGATCAGAGAAGCAGAGCAGTAAGCCACTAGAGAGACCTTTACCTCTACCAATGCTCAGACTGAAGGGGCGATCCTCAGACTGCCTAGACTGCACTGTGTCTCCACCAAACCTCAGACTCCACACTCCAGTGAGCTCCTATCTCTTCCCCTTATATTCCTCTCTCCGCCCAGCCATATCGTTCCTCTCTTCACCTCCCTAGTGCTGGGATTAAAGGTGTGTGCCACCAGTTGCTGGCTTCTAGTGGCTTAGCTTTACACTCTGATCTTCATGCAAGCTTTATTTATTAAAATACAAATAAAATATCACTATAATACTTCCTAGTTTGTATTCAATTAAAAGATGATTTATGAATGGCAAATATTATGAAATATATTAATAACATCCAACAGATAAAGGAGTACTACTTTATTTTTTGATGCAGGGATTCATGTATCCCAAGCTTGCCTTGAACCTCCCGCCTCTACCTCCACAGTGCTGGGATTACAGGAGTATACCATTATTTTCAGTTTATATGGTAATAAGAATCTAATTTAGGGCTTTGTGCATAATAAGTGAACACTCTATCAACTGAGATACATCCCCACACATATGCCAGTTTAAATACCAGATATTATACACAATAATGAGTGAATGAGGTAGACCTGTTTTTTTGTGGGGATTTTTTTGTGAGTTTTTTTTTCAAGACAGGGTTTTCTCTGTAGTTTTGGAGCCTGTCCTGAAACTAGCTTTTGAGATCAGGCTGGTCTCGAACTCAGAGATCTGCCTGCCTCTGCCTCCCAAGTGCTGGGATTAAAGGTATGTGCCACTACTGCCCTGCAAGATAGACACACACACACACATACACACACACACACCTGCAGCACAAGTGATCTTGCTACATGCAGTATACTGATATTTTCTAATCTGTTCAGTTTGGAGTAGAGTCAATAGTCAACTGGAGTGTAGTTCAGTAGTAGAGTATGTACTCAGTTTGTACAATTGCTTCGGTTCAATCCTTGTGATACACACACAAACACACACACACACACACACACACACACACACACACACAATGCTCCTGAAAACTGAATTGATTCTGCAAGCTGTTAATGGGTCACAACCTATGGTTTGGAAAAAATACTTATTTGAGTAGACTTTTGTTCTTACTGCATTTGGGGGGTGTGGTAGTTTGAATGTAATGGGCCCCAGTAATCTCATAGGGAGTGGCACTCTTAGGAGGTGTGGCTTTATTGGAATGGGTATGGTCTTATTGGAGGAAGTGTATCACTGTGGGGGTGGGCTTTTAGGTTTCCCATGCTCAGGATACCAGTAGCCCAGTGTCTCAGTCTATTTCCTGTTGCCTACATATCAACATGTAGCAGCGCCTTCTCTAGCACCATATCTGCCTGCATGCTACCATGCTCCCACCATGATGACAGTGGGCTGAAGCTCTGAAACTATAAGCTGTCACCTCAATTGAATGTTTTCTTTATAAGAGTTGCTGTGGTCATGGTGTCTCTTCACAGCAATAAACCCTAAGACAAGGTGGAACTTTCCAAAGCTATGGATTGTTGCCAAGGAGGCTCATAGGAAATGTGTATGTGATGCTTGCCTCTTTTCATTCCAGTTGCTTACTAATGAGCAGAATATTTCTTACGAAGATACAAAAGATTATAACACATTTCCCACAACTACACCAGTATGTTCAAATTCTCAAGGAAATTACTAACTTCTTCAGAATTGGCAATTCTTGAAATTATTTTTATTCTCAAAATTACCTGTTCCCTAAGAGATTTGAGAGTGAGTAGGAAGTAACTAGTAAGGAAATCTGTCATTCATTTCCACAATGGTAAAACATACACAGAAAACCTAAAGAGCTAGTGAGAAAAATCAAAAGTCCCTTTTTTCGTTTGATTGACTGGGATTGAAGAGTAGTGCCCAGGTGCTGCTCACACATCCTGAGCAGTCAAAGGGGCTTTATTACAGTCAAAAGGGGCTTTATTACAGTCAAAAGGGGCTTTCTTAGTGCCTTCAAGCATATCTTTGCTACGAAGTCTTAGGTTGAGTATAAAGCTTTAAAATTCAAGGTGGACTAGCCATAAATAAATCTCAGTTTGCACTTGTTTGAAAACAAAGGATGATTTTTCAGAAATTTGAAATTAGACACTTTGTTGTTTGTTTTGTTTTTGTTTTTTTGTTTTGTTTTTCTAGACAAGTTTTCTCTGTGTAGCCCTGGATGTCCTGGAACTTGCTCTGTAGACCAGGCTGGTCTCAAATTCAGAGATCCTCCTGCTTCTGCCTTCTGAGTGCTGGGATTAAAGGCATGTGCCACCACTGCCCAGAATTTCTTATTCTTCTTTTCTTTCCCTTTTTTTTTTGACACTTCTTAATTGGAAGAAAATTTATTCTGTCTTCTACTTGTATTAGTCAGAATTTTCTAGAGGAACAGAATTTATAAAATGAATATATTCAATTCAGTTTTCAGGAGCATCACTGTGTATACATGTGTCTGTGCTGGCGAGCAGAAGTGTGGCCCAGATTAAAGGTGTATCTTCCAGCTTCAAAGATCCAGATTAGAACTGGGTCTTCCCAGTTCAAAGGACTTAATTAAGAAAACCCTCCATTGTTTTTGAATGAATGTTTTTGAATGTAATGGGCCCCAGTAATCTCATAGGGAGTGGCACTCTTAGGAGGTGTGGCTTTATTGGAATGGGTATGGTCTTGTTGGAGGAAGTGTATCACTGTGGGGGTGGGCTTTTAGGTTTCCCATGCTCAGGATACCAGTAGCCCTTATACAGCTTATAGTTTCAGAGCTTCAGCCCACTGTCATCATGGTGGGAGCATGGTAGCATGCAGGCAGATATGGTGCTAGAGAAGGCGCTGCTACATGTTGATATGTAGGCAACAGGAAATAGACTGAGACACTGGGCTACTGGTATCCTGAGCATGGGAAACCTAAAAGCCCACCCCCACAGTGATACACTTCCTCCAACAAGACCATACCCATTCCAATAAATTTGAATGAATATTATTGAATATTTTGAATGAATTTTCTTACTTGTGAGAGAAACCATTCTTTTTAGATTCATAACAACTAGTAAATTTTGGAGTAGAGGAACGTTTTCTTCATTCAGAGAAATTCTCTAAGGAAGGCAATTTCTCCTTGAACATCACAACCATCCAAGGTAAGCCCAACCATTTGGGTTTTAGTTAATTCCAGAGGTAGTCAAATTGACAACCAAAAATAGCTGTCACACTACTGGAATTAAACCTAAAGGTTAGAAGTGGAAGTTTTTATTTTTTTTAATTACTAATGGGATTGTAATTTTTGTATTTATTTATCGTGTGTATATGTGTGTGCACATGTGCCATAGTACACCACATGTGGAGGTCAGAGGACAACTTGTAGAAATCCATTCTCTCCTTCTACCACTCAGGTTCTGGGGATCAAACTCATGTCATCAAACTTGGTGACAAATGCCTTTACCAGCTGAGCCATCTTGCTAACCTCACCTTGAATATTTCTAACCACACGCCTTCCTTTGATGAATTTACACAGCAATAACATTGGCCTTAAAAAAAAATGTGCTCCTGTATTAGAGTTTCTAGAGAATAAAGGATTAGATTTCATTTCATATTACGCTAGTATCCTTTCTAATATAGTTGTTATAGCAAATGGAAGACAGTAGATCATCATATTTAAACTGTACTTCTAACTCACTAGCCAATTACCAGTCCAAATTCCCAATGTAGTTTTCATGCCAATATTTGTTCTCTAACCAGTGAGAACAATGAATTGGTCTTGGGACAACTAAAAAACTGAAGGGTTCTTGGGTAGTTGTTCTCTCAAGTTAGACAAAACCAGAATATTTTGAATGAATTTTCTTACTTGTGAGAAAGAGAGACCATTCTTTTTAGATTCATAACAATTAGTAAATTTTGGAATAGAGGAACATTTTCTTCATTCAGAGAAATTCTCTAAGGAAGGCAATTTCTCCTTGAACATCACAGTTTCTAACAGTCCTGCCCAGGCTCAGACAACTCTAGGTCTCTTAGAACCTGACTGTCAGACATCTGGTTCTGTAGGATGTAGCACCTCTCACTTTGCTCTGTTCAGGCTTCTGCCTAGACCTGGCTTCCTTTTGGGGCAGACTAATGTCCAATACAATAAGCCCATAATTAAGCTTCAGGATTTTCTCTGGAATTAGGTCAAAACCCAGCATAAGCTTATATGTATTCATATTAATTTCTACTAACTGTGTGGTTTGAATTCTGTACAAAAGTTGTCACAGACTTTGGATCTACCTGTTTTGTTCTGTCCCTTGGAAAAAGTGCTGATAAAGGCAACTCATCTTTTTCTGGAGATTTGTTTTCAGAGGAATTTCTTTCTGTGTCAGTAATGAAATATATCATCAAAAGGATCCATGCTAATCCTCTGGCCTGTGAAGAATGACTCTGATCTATGGCTTGTGTGCCCTGACCTTTCATCCTCTCCTTGGTGTTTTCCTGTGTTGGTCTCTAGTCTCCTTGCCCTTACGGTTGGAGCTAAAGTCTTGTCTTGACCAAAGGCTCAGGATCCACGATGTTTCCCTTGTGGCCTCTGTAAGGATACACAGTACCTTGAAAACTGCAGTGGTCCCACTGGGTACTATGAGAGGTCAGGCTGATGGAGTCGAGGGGACAGCTTTGTGGCAAGCTCTGAAGTCCTGCGTCTAATTTAAGTTTTACTAACCAGAAAGCTGCCCTTTAAGGCATGGTTGTCTTAGATATGGGGCATCCAATAACTTGGTTACTTGATGGCTCAGCCATCAAAGGCTAGGCTTACAACCAAAAAGATGAGAGATATTCTTTGATATTTGGAGCCCCTAGACTAAGATCCCCTTTAGCATTTGTCACCACAATGGCAGTCTTGATATCTCCCAATTATGAGTTGGGAGATAAGACCCCTTGCAAATGACTTTCCCTAGAATCTCTGGCCTTTGAAGTATTTTCTGAATCTGTCTCTAAAATTGTTTTCCTAAAGTGAAAACTAAGAAAATGCTCTATCTTATCTTTGCTTTTCTTTTATTGATTGATTGATTGATTGATTTTTTTTTCAAGACAGGGTTTTTCTGTGTAGCCCTAGTCATCCTAGACTCACTCTGTAGACCAGGCTGACTTTGAACCCAGAGATCCACCTTCCTCTGCCTTCCTGAGTTCTGGGATTTAGGTGTGCATCACCACCACCTGGAAGTTATTTTTGAAACAAGGTCTTATGTAGCCCATACAGTTTTCAAAATTGCTATTTACCTGAGACCAGCCTTGAACTCTTGATCCTCCTGATCTGGGATTATAGGAGTACTCCATCAAGCCTGGATCCTTGATTTTGAGACAGGAACTCAGTAGGTAGCCTGGACTAACTTGGCAGCCATTATCTTTCCTCTTCAGTTTCCCAGTGCTGAGATTAAATCATGTGCCATCATTCCTGGCAAGAAATTCCTGTTCTTATGAGTTCCTCCTGTTACTCCTCTGATCTCTAGTTACGGGGCCTTGCTATTTTATGGCTAAATTTTTTTAAAGATACTTCTCTTATCCATTTGCTCAGTTCTTGACATTACTCATCTTGTGGTTAGCTCTGGTCTCTATTTCTGTTAACCGTCTGCATAAGGTCTCACTTTCCCAGATTATTTTCTATGTTGCTTGATGAAAGCAATTGAAAAGCTTTTCTTCCGATTCAGAGGATGAGGAAAAATTACATGGTTGTATGACAGTATTTGACAGAGATCCTTCTCAGAATTATCTGGTGGGAAATTAACTTCATGATGTCATCCTGTCTCCAGTCTACACGAGAATTTCGCCCTTGGCAGCTTTGCTATGCCATCAGCCCCTGAAACGTGGGTAGCTCAGAAGAAAGTGCAGAATCTGTAAGTAAGCTTCTCTCCCTTTAAACAGTTTTCTAGACTCAATGGAAGGAGGAGCTCCTCCGAATGCTGCACCTGACACTGAATATGTTACAAGTGTAGGTCTTGGCATTTAAGTGATTCTGGTGGCTATGTGAATATTTATTCAAAGTCTCAGGAATCAGTTCCTTTGAAAATGAATACTGGAGGTTCACACTCTTTTTCTTCTTTCACCAAAATCTAGTTAACTATATATACTGAAAAAATAATTGAGCTACAGTATGAGATGTTGTAATCAGAAAATTATGGAAGAAATTAATTGTGAACACAAAACCATCACTCATTTAAGTTTATTTCAGCCTATTGGTCTTTCATTTTAGGAATATGTAGCCTTCCTTGCTAATCAACTCAGATTTCTCCTCTAGTACTATAAATTTTTCAGTTATTTTATTTGTTAATGAATCAAGCTCTTTACTTGCAGGGAAATAGGCCTAATCCTGGGTTCTGAGTAAACACTATTCTTTTCACAATCACCTGAAACCTGACTTGTTAGTGTCTCGGGATTCTATCTCAGTAACACTGATCTTTCTGTGCTCGTCTTTCTTTCCTGGCAACATCCCCAGACAAATGTCCAAAAGAGGTCTGTCTTGCTCTTCTTACTCAGCATTTATTGCTTTCTGAAGTTCCCTGGTTCCTATAAAATAGCCTTCTTTTTTTTCTGTTCTAAACTCCATTCTCCCAGAGAAATAACAGCTTCGGCTCTTTACACACTACAGAAGCATAGTGATCAGATTATGGGCACACACCTTAGCATCTCTGAAACCCAACTGGCTCTCATAGTCTACGTTCCAAATCAAGCTACATGGGATGTTTTCCTGTCTGTTTATGTGACAGAGGCTGGGGTAGTTGATGGATGTGTTTAAAACCATCAATAGTTCCCATATACTGGTCTGAGTAGAGAAATAAAGAACAAGAATTATAAGGTTTTTAGAACCGTAATGATAAATAAATGGGGTCCAACAAGAATTATGTGCTACAAACATACACAGAATATAAGGTTGTATATAGTGTCTTGTGTCTTGTGCTATCCAGTTGTTCCCATGAAGAAGAAAACTGTTTTTTTTTTCTTTAATTCTCACAAAGAGCAGGAAGGAACTAAGCTGCTAACTTGTTAATAGCAGAAGCCTAATAGAAAGCAGTAGAACAAACCAGTCTGCGCAGATTACCTTTCACTTGTAAACCATATAGTCAGCAACTCAAGACAGGAATCCAGACCCTCTCCCGTTCATGTATTTACTTTTTTACTTTTTGAGACCGGGTTTCACTATGTAGCCCTGACTGGCCTGGAACGTGCTCTGTAGTCTAGGCTGGCCTAAAACTCAGAGAAATCTACCTGCCTCTGCCTCCCATTAATGAGATTAAAGGCATGTGCCATAATATCCAGCATGTTTTTCTTGTATATTTGAGATTCTAGGTCCAGAAATTGTGAAATGTTGCTACCATTTTTCCTCATTGTTTTCTTTGTGGAGTTTCAGTCTGGATTAAATATCTAACATTGGCTTTGCTTTTCCCTGTCTTTATGAATTTTCTTATTACTTATTACTGCTGCTTTTTTGAATAATTATTTTTTTAGACTCTATCATGGTACACTAGGTGTAAGATCTATTGTGTATGTTCATAAAGTATAAGTAATGAGCTTTTTTTTAAAAGGACGAACCTGTGCATTTGAACAGTTGCCGTTGCATCCCGCTACAAATACCCCATTTTCTTTTTCTTTTTCTTTTTATGGCTTTGCTATAATTATAAGTTTAGGAATCTAAGCATGCTCTATGAATGTTTCTGTGAGGATACACATACATTTCTGAATAATCTTTATATAAACTACAAATTGCTTATTTCCAATTGATTCTTTTCTGCACTAGTCTCAAAATCTTCCAGCATATTTTTGTTTGTCTCCTTACTTCTGACTTTTGTAAATTGTTATGTATGAAGGCCCTGATTTTTTTTATTCAGAGTTTCAATGCCCTTGATTTTTTCTTGTATTTTAGGTATTTAGTGTGCGTGAGTGAGAGAGACAGCACACATGTGGTGGTAAAAGAACAAGCTGAGTGAGTTCTCTCTTTCAATCATTTAAGTGCCTGGTGTCAAACTCAGATGGTCAGGCTTACCAGCAGTCACCTTTACCTGCTGAGCCATCTCACCAGTCCAAAATAGGTTTTGTTACAGAACGCTTTTCTGTTTTCTTTTTAGAAAATAGTTTCCAACTGTTTTTCTTTTGTACTTTGAACCAAAATGCAAAACAAATTTCATTTGAGTTCAGTAAAAAATGTATGATAGGAACTAAGCCTAGCAAAGTCTCCTATTCCCTTTCAGGAAATGATAAATGATCTTTTTGAGTAATTCTGATTTCTTCTTGGCATCTACAGTTCTTCTTTAAATTAAGGTTAAAAGCTCTCAAGAACTCAAACAATACCATATATTTTAGCATCCACAGCAAATCATCCACCTAGGCAAAGCTGAGTCCCAGCAGTCTCTTTCCCAACCCTGTATCATATAGATAGAATATGGAAGTGGATAGGGAAGCCTTTCTATTTTGGGTTTCTGAGTTTCCAGGCTCAGGTTAAATTCCTGATACTTTTTTTCCCCTTCATGCTCAGAGGACAAAATAATCAATGCGGTTATCTCTTGGCACAGCAGCAACAATGATTTAATGTGGTAGTGGTATCACTCTTTAAGTTGCAGGAAATGTTTTACACTTCCTTTGATTATAGACTTTAACTGTTTTCAAGTCCTTCTATATCTGAGGAAAATATGTATTCTTCATACAGAAAAGACATCCATTTATCTCTTACTTCAATTTAGTTGTACAGATTATTTTTCAGTGTCTGGAAAGACCATTGGAATTTAGAATTTAGAATCTTGCTGCTTAACTGTTTTTAGGGGAGTGATGTGATTCTGTCAGCCTGGCTTTAATGCAGGGATTTAAGTGCTGTCTGCAGAAGAGGCTCTAAAATTTCAGTGCACGTCTAAATCACCCGGAAGGCTTGTTATAAATGTATTTCTAGGTCTTATAGCAGATTTTATTTTATTTTTTGAAAATGGAATAGGGTAAGAACTTGCATTTTCTACAAATGTTTAAATACTGCTGTTCTTTTTGCCACTGGTGGGAGTTTGAGAACCACACCGAGAATCACTCTCTCCCATATTTCACAACCATTCCTTTCAGGGTAGGTGGTTATGTTAGAAAGAGAATGGGGAAGAGATAACAAAAACATGCCAGAGTTTAGTGGACTTTTTAAAATTAAGATTATGCGTATGATAGTATGAAGAGTTACTACAGTAATATGACACCTATCAGTGTGGGATGAGATACTATTATAGTGAACATTCAAAGAATGAAATGAAAGACATTGACATTTTAATTATTAAATTGTGTGTGTGTGTACGTATGTGTGTGTGTGTATGACAGAGAGAGGGGAGTGTGTGCTATAGTGTCCATGTGAAAATTACAGAGCAATTTTGTATGCAATCAGTTTTCTTCTTCCTTATGTCAAGTTCTTCCAGGGATTGAACAGGTTTCCAAGATTGCACAGCAAGTTCCCATAACATCTGAGCCATATTTCCATCCCACATATAAATCTTATCAATGTTAATTTCAATAAAAGACTTAGAAAGAGACGCTGTAGCACGAATAATAAAAACGTAGAGACAGATATTTGGGTTCAACCTGAAGATCAGAAAAGCAAAGCAACCAGTCACTAGAGATCTCTTACCACTATGAAATCTTAAGATTGAAAGAGAGTGAGTTCCTGTCTTGTCCCACCTTATATTCCTCTCGAGTGCTGGGATTAAAGGCATGCACCAACACGGCAGAGCCTCTATGGCTACCTAGTGTGGCTGCTTGCATTAAAGCTGTGTGCCACCACTGCCTGGTCTGTATGGCTGACTAGTGTGGTTGTTTTGAGTTCTGATCTTCAGGCAAGCTTTATTTATTAAAATACAAATGAAATATCACTACAAGAAGCATATAATGTTTCACCCCAAAATGCAACTAAAATCCCTGCTTTAAAAAACTAATAAAAATGAATTTTCTACCTCTTAATTAATTTGAAGTAATTTGGAATATTGAATGAGATATTAAATGCAAAATGTTCTATTTTGGTAGCTTTCTGATGAAGTTATTATTGAGACTGGTCTCACTTACACTTGTACTTTATATTTTACGTGTATGGGTGTTTTACCTGCATGTATGTCTGTGCACCGCATGTATGCCAGGTACCCTCAGAGACAAGAAGAGGTGTCAGACTCCCTGGAACTATAGTTACAGACAATTGTGAGCAGCCAGGTGGACACTGATAATTGAAGCTGGGCACTATGGAAGAGCAGCTAGTGCTTTTAATTGAGTCATCTTTCCAGTCCCTAGCAAAGTTATTTGCCTAGAAATTTATCTCTGTTTGATCACATTTGACCCATAGGTCATATTTTGTCAAACTCTGAGTAATAGCGAAGACTCAGCAGGGAGCTCCCTTTTTAATGAAAATGAAGTTATCTATTTAGAAGTGTCTTGAGACTCTGGGATATTAGGTGGTGCTTTGAAGAATCAGTAAGCTTTAAATTGAAAGATATTTTCCTTGTGAAAGGTGTGGCAAGGGAAGTCACCATGACTCAGATCTATGTATTACGTGTAGAGCAGAGGGCAGCAATGTCCTTGCAAGTGAAATGGACAAATTGCAGGCCAAAATTAGAGAGTCCTTTGGTATAAGTGCTTTGACTACTTCCCCCACTGACAAGCAAACTTCCTAAGAAGCTCTGAGAAGTGAAGATATTCCTTTGACTTCAAACCTCCATGCTGACTTGAAGCCCATGAGAGTCAACATTTCATGTAGCTTGTTCTTCTATTGGAAAGATAAAACCACACCTATACACAGGATTATGTCTCATCTTCAATTGATGCTTTTAGGCAGTAAGGAAAAATTGCAATAACTCATATGCTAAACTACTTACTCTTTGAATATTTACTGAATGTACCAGGCCCAGAGATAGAAGATGAGAAGCTAACAATCTAGAAGTGGAGAGAGAATCTCTGGAGAAATATGAGTTGGAAAACATGTTTACAAAGAACTATAGCTATATAGAAGAAAACCACCCAATCCATCCTTACTTAAACTTTCAAATATTTTCATGTTTACTCAGTGTAATTAGTATTACCCCTCAATAGCCATCTACTGTGTCCTTAATACCAGATAATTATCTTGCAGATCTGTGCTATTGAGCGCAAAGAGTACTTTCCTTGGATTATAAGACAATCATTTTCTCTCTACAAAAAGTAACTTCAAATATTTTGCTGCTACTACTGAATTTTTAAGAAGACCTCTACCTATGTAAAATACAGTTATAGTGTGTTTCTCATTGTATGTGCTTGATTTTGCACTTCCTATTGTATTTGTGTAAAAATTAGGTTCTAAATCATAATCGTTTCCCCCAGTGAAAC
Source organism: Ondatra zibethicus (assembly GCA_004026605.1). NCBI lineage: Eukaryota > Metazoa > Chordata > Mammalia > Rodentia > Cricetidae > Ondatra > Ondatra zibethicus. The sequence goes on along the minus strand of PVIU01001883.1, from coordinate 34,926 downwards.
ATCCAGAAAAGACTACTGTGGTGGGTGTAATAGTAGTCCTCAAAAGAGAATTTTATTCTTATCCCCTGTGAACCTGAGAATGTTTTTTATGTTATATGGTAAAGAAAGAATTAAATTTGCAGTTGAAATAAAGGGTATTAATAATGTAGCTTTTAAGATGGGGAGATTATTCTGGTTTATTAGAGTGGAACATAATATAACTAATCACAAGGACTTTTAAAACTAAAAGAGGACCCAGGTATGGTATACAAGTGTATAAATCCTAACACTTTGCAAGAAGACTGTGAATTGGATTTGAAGCCATAGCAAGTTACAGCCTAATTTGGGCTACATAAAAGATCCTGTCTTTGACTCGAACTAATGTAATGTAGAAGTTAACCCAGCTTTGCTGAGTTTGAAGAATTTGAGTAGCCTCTTACAGGTTCTAGGAAAGGACATGAAAACAGTTCCTCTTTGTAATAGTTTTTGAGGCTTCCATAGCAAGAAACAGACTTTAACAACAGAAATGTATTTACTCTTCAGGGATGGGGGTTGCTGGCTGCTGTTAAGTATAAATGTTGGCAGAGTTGCTTTCTTCTGGGCTATCTTTTTGGCTTGTAAATGTCTGTCTTTGTCTAGAATTGAAGTCGCCTGATCATTCCCTTTTACACATTAACATGTCTATTGGTGTCTTTCTTGTGTATTTACTTGCCTCCCTCTTCATAATTAAAGTCCCCCCCCATTTTTCCATTTTCTCCTCAGATCACTTGTACCTTGTTATTCCCCTCTCTGTTGTTCCTCCACCATCACCCCACGAATAGTGGTCCCTTTTAACTTCCTAGTTTCTGCAGTTACTGTAGGTCATATACTTACATCTGAAGATATGGAGCTAGGAACCGCAGATGAACAGGTGTTACAGGGAGAGCCGGAGCCCAAACAGGAGACATTGGTCTTTATGAGTCACTCAATAAACTTTTCTAGTTCCATTCATTTACCTGGATAGACCCTGGAGAAAGATGTGCAGGATCTGACTGGATGGAAAGGCTCAAGAGAGACATTCTAAATATTGAAATAGAGATAAATTAAAGCAAGGACAGGAAAATAGGTGAAATTGCTTTCATCTGTTTCTCTAGAGATAGGCCATCTAAACAAATAAACTTGGTCATATACAGACTATCCCTGGGCAATAGCTAAGAAACTGGCGTAATAATTACCTCTAGGAATGGGATTGTAGAGAACTAGGAGGTGGGAGAATAAGAATGGAAGGAATACTTAAACACTCTTAATATTTAATACTAAATACTTAAACATGTTCTGAATTTTGTTCCCAGTGCTTGCATTGCATAGTGACATAATTGTTCCTCAGTGTTTAACTTGGGGGTAGGTACATTGAGATAGCTTTCTAGGACTATAAAATTACTTTGTTAATCCAGTTGTACCTGTGTATTGATATGTCTTGGCATCTGAGGATTAAAAGATCTTAGTCCTAGATAAAGATACATTCCATTGTTTGATATCTGATAGTGATTTGTCAGGGTTTTTAGAGTAACAGAACTTATAAAGTGAAGATATTTATGTATATAAAGGGGATTTATTAGAATAATTTTTAGGGCAGGCCGTGGTGGCGCACGCCTTTAATCCCAGAACTCAGGAGGCAGAGGCAGGTGAATCTCTGTGAGTTTGAGACCAGCCTGGTCTACAAGAGCTAGTTCCAGGACAGACTCCAAAGCTACAGAGAAACCCTGTCTCGAAAAAAAAAACCAAAAAAAAAAAAAAAGAATAATTTTTAGACTGTGGTCCAGCAAATCCAACAGTGGCTGCCTATGAACAGAAGGTCCAAGAATTCAGTAGCTGATCAGTCCATGAGGCTGGATGTTTCAGCTGGTCTTCAGCATATGCTGGAATAACAAAGAAATAGGTTCTAATGCCAGTGAAGGAATGGACCTGCTAGCTAGGCAAGAGCAAGCAGGCAAAGAGGAAAAGCTTCCTTCCATGTCCTTATATAGACTTCTAGCAGAAACCTGTTAGATCTGGATTAAAGGTGTGTCTTTCTACCTCAGTGATCCAGATTAGAAGTGGATCTTCCCACTTCAAATTAAACAGAAATCCCTTGCAGGTGTGCCCTCCATTTTTGGATTTTAGTTAGTTCCAAATGTAGTCAACTTGACTACCAAGAATAGCCATCACAAAAAGTATATTTTAAAAACTCTAGTTCATCCAGGTAGTGGTGGTGCACACCTTTAATCCCAACACAGAGACAGAGGGAGACAGAGGCAGGCAGATTTCTGTGAGTTCAAGACCAACCTGGTCTACAGAGCGATTTCCAGGACAGGCTCCAAAGCTACACAGAGAAACCCTGTCTCAAAAAACCAAAATCAAACAAAAAGCTCTCGTTTCCAGTCAGGTATAGTGGCACATAGTGCAGTCCCAGCATTTGGGAGGCAAAAAGCAGAAGGATTGCCCTAAGTTTAAGGCCAGCTTATTTTATACACTGAGTTCCAGGCCAGTCAGGACTAAGACCTTTTCTCTAAAAACGCAAACAAATAAAAATCTTAGTTTCATTTGAGTGCAGCAGCAATATATTCATTTAGAACAACAACCAGAAAAGAAGGAAGAAGGAAAGAAAGGTGGATGGAAAGAGAAACAGTCAAATGTTTTCTGCTTCTTAAACCATATGCCACATAACAAAGATCAGGGATAAAATAAAAGAGACTTAACAGTAGGAAGGGATTTAGTCCTTAAGACTTCTGCTTGCCAATTACGAGGTAACTATACAAGTACAAAAGTTCTTGCACCATATATCTCTTATAAAGATTAAAACATTTTATACCATAATTGCTGCTTGAAAACTGTTCTGAATCAAAACATCTTGCTGTGTGTGGATGTTTTGCTTTCCTGTTTTTCTCTGAATAATACTTGGTTAAAGGGACATATTTCCACAGTTGTAGCCCTTTTTTTTTTTCAATTTCTATTGAAGAAGAAGCTGCTGCTTTGGGGGTTCTACACTCCTTCCCAGTACCACTAGGAAGGAAGGAAAAATGGAAGAAAAGGAGAGGAAGGAGAGCATGGGAGAGATAAAGAAAGAAAAAAAAGGATGCATATCACCAGCTTATGCTAGAAAAAGCATTTGAGGACTGGGCATGTAGCTCAGTGGTAAAATGTGTGCAAGGGAAAGGCCCAGCAAACAGGAGAAATTTTCTAATATGAATCTCAGTCGATCAGTTGAGATAAGAGCCTACCTATCATCTTGAGTTGGTGTTATACATAAAACCCCACCAAGGAAGTAAATTTTTTTTTATTTTTATTTTTTTGGTTTTTCAAGACAGAGTTTCTCTGTAGCTTTGGAGCCTGTCCTGGAACTAGCTCTTGTAGACCAGGCTGGCCTCAAACTCGCAGAACTCTGCCTGCTTCTGCCTCCCGAGTGCTGGGATTAAAGGCTTGTGCCACCACTGCCCAGCAAGAAAGTAAATTAAGGAAGCACATTTTGTGCCCAGTTTACTGAAAATGTTTGAAATCAGAAATAAATGTCTTTTAAATTCATTCATTTATTCTCCTATTCTTGGAAATAAGTGGCATAGTACCCAAGAACAGCTGAAGAATCAGAATCGTCAAGTTACCTCTGAAGGCAGGGGAAAAAACTTGAAGTGTCCTTTGTCTCCCTTAGGGTTCTTAGACTATAATTTAGAGCTAAATATGATGGTCACAAGTAAATACATGTTCTAGGAACCAATTGCATTGTGATTCTATCAGCACAGCTAAATGGATAGGTATCTTAATGAATTATTTTAATTATAAGGATATAGTTAAGTCCTGAAATAACAATGCAGATGTGGGCACAGGACCTCATCCTTGGTGGTTGTTTGAGAGTATGGTGTAAATATTCAAAAAGCATAAGGTGAAAGCTGAAGGTTTTAATGAGTGTCATTTTTCTTTTTTAGCTTGTGGCAGTGACCGGCCTTTTTTTGGTATACTCAATATTACTGTGATTTGTTGCAGTATAAGAGTATGGAAGAATTGGAAGCAGCTCTAATCTCCATCTTACTAATTCTTTTAATCATTTTTATCAAGCCTGTAGGTTTTGCAGTAGAATTCCTTGAAGGCTTTGAGTATTTTGTGCATTAATATGAAAAAGAAAGAAGCCAGGAGAGTAAATATTATTTTCCTCCCTACAAAAGGAAGAATCAAAGAGACCATAGTTAACCCGATTTAAATATTTCAATATTTAATTATTTCTGATTATTTTATAAAAGAAGAGAGATAATAGCTGAGCGGTGGTGGTGCACCCAGGAAGCAGAGGCAGGAAGATCTGTAAGTTCAAGGCCAGCTTGGTCTACAAGAGCTAGTTCCAGGACAGCTAGGACTGTTACACAGAGAAACCCTGTCTTGAAAAGCCAACGAGAGAGAGATAATAGCTAGTAAGACTTATCATAAAGCCAAATGTAGACAAAATATCAGAGTATAAAGAAGTAAAAAAGAAGGAAACAGGAACACAGTAGTTAATAGAAATAGTATCTCCCAGCTTTATGTTCTCTTATTCAGGTGTTTTGTATTCTAAAATGCTTAATCTCTCAGGTATTCTGCAGGTGAAGCATACCCTTGCTTAGAAAAATGTCAGATAGGACAGCTATAAAGTAGATACCACATGATCATATGTTTCAACCACTGATCATATGAAGTCTTGACATCAGTGCTCTATGTGATGATAACTCGGTTTCCATGCACTGTTACCCAAGAGCAAACGTTTGAGTGGCATCCAGTGGGTCAGAATTAGAGGTTTGAGTGGCATCTAGTGGGTCAGAACTAGAGGTTTTCTGTCCTCTTTTTGTGTCATTAGTCACGGGGAAACATGCCTATGTTACCAGCTAGTTGTTTCCCTTCTTTGTCTCCTTGTACTTATCTTCTAGACAGATTCTGAAACAAAGAGATTGGGGAATGGAAGAAAAGGTTTTAAATTGTTTTCTGGCATCTGGCAAAGGACTTGAGTAGAATGTGTCTTTGGCTCTGATAAACACTTGTAAGCAGGAGTCTAATGAGGTGAGGCTAGTGTTTTTAATCCTCTAATCAGGCTCTATCTTACTGTCTTCTTTCTGAATCCTGTCTCTAAACAATAGCATCAAGTGTCTATCTTTGGATGGGAGAATACGTGAATGGAGGTCTGTTCTCAGTTTGGGGAGACTCCTGAATATGGAAGGAAGAGCAGCCATTGCCCAAACTGGGAAGCCACAGAAAATGCTTGCGCTAACTACACATTCCTTAATCAGTTTTCTAATCATTTAACTAGTCTATTCACGCAACTAGTCACTAGCCATGTTCTATTTAAAACAGCCATCACTAATCAGAATTGCAGTTTCTCACCTATGAGCTAACATTAATTCAGTTATTTTGGTTGGCATATTTTCTCATGCTTCTGGGCTCATTTGTCTAGATATCTGAAATAATGATCTTGTTTGTATTACAGAGCTCTTATTTGGAAGACAGTGAGTCAGCAGCATTACTTTGCTGTGAATGTGGAGAATCAGAAATCTTTAGTAATTTCAATGTACGTAGGTATATGTTTTTATACATATACAAATAATATACAGCCTTTGGTAATAAATTTAAAATTTTGGGGGTGGTGAAATTGGCTCTTGATACAACTAATGTAGTGCCTATTATTTCATCTATTTGACCTTACTCATCCAATAGTATTGGCAGACAAATAAGTGACTCAGGATAAGTATGTGTGTGTGTGTGTGTGTGTATGTGTGTGTGTTTATATATTTATAATCTATAACTACTGTGCTATATTTACATGGGTGGTAATCTCTACTCAAAGCATATCTATCAAAGTAGTAAAATGTTCTGTCCTGGAACTTTTAATGTATCTTTTTCTGTAATTGTCTATAAGACTACAGTTGTCTTTGTTTCCCTCCCCACATGGATACATTTTGTTGTTGTTGTTTCTAGGGAGCTTTATTACACCATTGGCAGAAACAGTAGATTCCACAAGCTTTTCTTCTCTCTCTCTCTCTCTCTCTCTCTCTCTCTCTCTCTCTCTCTCTCTCTTTCTTTCTCTTTCTTTGTTGTTGTTAAGACAGGGTTTCTCTGTGTTCCTGGCTGTCCTGGAACTCTCTTTGTAGACCAGGCTGGCCTCGACCTCACAGAGTTCTGTCTCTTCTGCCTCTCAAGTGCTGGAGTGCTGGGATTAAATTATGTTTGCCACCAATGCCAGCTCTTTTCCTTTTATGTGCACGAGTATTTTGCCTATATGTATATATTTGCACTATGTGTAAGCCTGGTGCCTGCAAAGGTCAGAAGAAGGTGTCAGCTTCCCAGGAACTAGAGTTACAGACAGTTGTGAGCTACCTTGTGGGTGCTGGGAACTGAACCCAGAGGTCCTCTGCAGTTATTTCTCTAGTCCCTCTTGCATATAGTTTTATGGTCAGTTGTTTCCCTTTTCCAATAGCACCTACTTGATACTGTTGCTGCCACTGGGCCCCGTTGCTTCCCTATACACCGTGTCTTGACTGTTGTTAATATAAAGCCAAATAAGGCTATTATTACTGGGGCATAGAGCATTAAGCTATATTTCATGAAATGACATATATCTTATTTATTCCAGCTGATTCTCAGCATAGTTACTGGTGGAGTCAGTCTGGAATTAGAGAATGGCTTGTTTTTGTGCATTGTGGTGGGCAGTGACATTAATCTGGAGATTCTCAGATACAAGTAAATTTCTCTTGAATTCTGTAAAACCTAGTTGCTCATACATATTGCTGTATCTTTCATGGATTCTGGAAATATCTTGAAGGGAAGGAAATGAGTATGAGCGCTGTGAGTAGGAAAATGAATGAACTGTCAGTTGAATGAGTACCTGTCTAAAGGAGAAAAGAAACCCTCACTCTCTGTTCTCTGCTTCTCCTGTAATCCCAGATGCCTTTCCTGCCTCCCTAAGTCTTAGTGATTTTAGTTATGCTCTTTGTCATGAAGCTTGTACAGATTTGGAATGGCACTGAGAGAAAAAAATTATAATGGCATATTTTGTGATTGTCATAATTTTAGAAGACTGGACTGTTCTTGTCAAACCTGCTCCAACTGCCATTTTATGGGTGATCCAAGATGAGTTGGTATCTAATTGAAGTTTAGAAACGTAGTAGCCATTTTCCCCACTTAGAGATTTGTTCTGAGTCTAGCCTTATCGTTAGTATGACATGCTAAATTACAATATTCTTTGAACTTGATTCCCCCCCCCCACACACACTTTCTCTAGATTTGGTTTCTTCCAACACATAACTGTGACTAAAATTAGGCCATCCAGCTAAGTTCAGATGTTTATTGTAGGTCATAGCGCTCATGGAGACAACATGTCGTGGAGTTGCTTCTCAGGTTTATGTTACAGCACTCCTTACCCTTTATCTTCATGGTACAGTTTCAGGATCTTCTTTACTAATTATATTGACTCACCAGGTTGAACTTCATTCGATCTTGAGGAAGAGTATGGAATGGCATGAATTCAATTATTGTGACTCATAAATAGTTGGAGTGGTACTCATTTCCCTAGTGCTTACAAACATTAACTGATGAATCTACATGAACGCTCTTTTATCACCATTTTGCAGATGACAGACTGAGTGTGGAAAGATAGTTCAGTGTTTTGTGATAAGCAGGGACAGCACTGACATCACCTCTCAACTGACAGCTATCAGTGAGCTCATTATGAGAAAGCAGAATCATTGATAGATTATGTACCAGGCTCCTATATGGTATCCTACAGGATACATTTTGTTCAGTGTGTGATGAAGTCCTCTCAACTTGTAGTGGCTTATTGTTTGGGTTGTCTTTCTCTCAAAGAGGTCAGTATATGAAAATCTATTTAAAAAGTAAACATGTTGGGAAAGAGTGGCCCTAGTTTTAGCAGTTTTTCATCTTTGCAAACAATTACTTAGGTGTTTGAATTCACAGTCAGTCCTGGATTTCTTTTCCTTCTTTCCTCCCACCTACACCCTTCTCCCAGTAGTACCTCTGCCTTAGAACTTGCCTTATAGTCTAAAATGGCCCCAACTTTGTAATTGTCATGCTTTTCCTCCTCAGTGCTGGAATTACTGGCAATTATTTAATAGCCAGAACTTTCATTCATTTGAAAAGTCAGGTTGTGGCTCTTGCCGTGTATGCGTAATGATCTGTGTTTGATCTGCATGTCCATAGTCACCCTCTGAACTCCATACACAGGATGGTAAACACACACACACACAGACCACATACACACACACACACTTGTGCACGCACACACGTACTCACACATTCACACCATGCAATAAGTTTGTTTGTTTTTTCTCTTAAAGAAGCAAAGCTATGAGCTAAGTGTGGGGTAAACATCTATAATTCCAGTACTAAGAAGGTTGAAAGAGGAGGATTTTGAGTTCCAAGTCAGCCTAGGCTATGTATGAAGACCCTGTCTAAAAACATACATACGGGGCAAGTGGACTGATACTTGTTTGCTATTGTTGTTTTGTTTTTGTTTTTTGATTTTTGAGGCATGGTCTCATGTATTCAAGGCTGGCCTCATACTCACTGTATAGCCAAAGATTACTGGACTTCTGATCCTTTTGCCTCCACCTCCAGAGTGCTCAAACCACAAACATGTGGCACTGCTGGAGATCAAATCCAAGGCTTTGTGCATGCTAGGCAAGTACTTCCCTGCTAAGTCACAACCTCACCCCTGGACTGGCTGGAGTCATGCTTCATTATCTTTCTTTAAAAAAAGATCATTTTTGCTCACTCAGGTAGTATTTCCCACCCTCCCACTCCTTTCTGCCTTTATTCCTACTCCTGCATCAAAGAATTTGAAGAGGTTTTTCCTAATTTAAAAGCTTGGGCTGGGGATATAGCTCAGTGACAGGGTGCTTGCCTAGTATGCACTAAGTTCTGATTCAGTGCCGAGTATTGCACGTCCATGCACACGAAGTCACAGTACTGTGAAGATTCAATATGGGGAAGGTGTTATTTGTAGAGCAAACATTGAAATGCCCATTATCTATCTTTCTTCAAGGGAGGTGATATGGAATCATGATAACTATTTGAAGTGGAACTACTCATGTAAAGAGTTAGATGATAAAGTCAATCACTGAAAAACTGTCTATAATTCTGGGGTGATAATAGCATGAACTTAGTTAGGTGTACTCATTAATTCAACAAACATTGATTGGCTCTTATGTATAAATCACTGGGTAAAAAGGTATGGGGATTGGACATTAAATACAGAATCTCTGCTTAGAGAATCTATAATCAACAAGTTAGTTTTATGAATGGTTATAAAAAGCAGAGGGTGCCCATCAAAATCCCAGCAAAATTCTTCAAAGCCCTCGAAAGAACGGTACTCAACTTCATATGGAAAAGCAAAAAACCCAAGAGAGCCAAAACAATCCTATACACTAAAAGAACTTCTGAAGGCATCACAGTCCCTGACTTCAAACTCTAATACAGAGCTACAGTACTGAAAACAGCCTGGTATTGGCATAAGTACAGACAGGAGGACCAATGGAACCAAATAGAAGACCCAGATATCAATCCACACATCTTCGAACACCTGATTTTTGACAAAGAAGCAAAAAATATCAAATGGAAAAAAGAAAGCATATTTAACAAGTGGTGCTGGCATAACTGGATATCAACATGTAGAAGAATGAAAATAGATCCATATCTATCACCATGCACAAAACTCAAATCCAAATGGATCAAAGACCTCAACATAAAGCCAGCCACACTGAACCTTACAGGAGAGAAAATGGGAAGTACACTTGAACGCATTGGCACAGGAGACCACTTCCTAAATAGAACCCCAGCAGCACAGACACTGAGAGAAACAATTAACAAATGGGACCTCTTGAAACTGAAAAGCTTCTGTAAAGCAAAGGATATGGTCAACAAGACAAAACGACAGCCTACAGAATGGGAAAAGATCTTCACTAACCCCACATCAGACAGAGGTCTGATCTCCAAAATATACAAAGAACTCAAGAAATTGGACACCAAAAAAATCACGTAATCCAATAAAAAAATGGAGTACAGACCTAAACAGAGAACTCTCAACAGAGGAATCTAAAATGGCTGAAAGACACTTAAGGAAATGTTCAACATCCTTAGCCACCAGAGAAATGCAAATCAAAACAACTCTGAGATTCCATCTTATACCTGTAAGAATGGCCAAGATCAAAAACACTGATGACAACTTATGCTGAAGAGGTTGTGGAGAAAAGGGAACACTTCTGCATTGCTGGTGGGAATGCAAGCTGGTACAACCCCTATGGATGTCAGCGTGGCGATTTCTCAGAAAATTAGGAAACAACCTTCCTCAAGACCCAGTAATAATAGCACTTTTGGGTATATACCCAAAAGATGCTCAATCGTACCATAAGGACATGTGCTCAACTATGTTCATAGCAGCTTTGTTTGTGATAGCCAGAACCTGGAAACAACCTAAATGCCCCTTGATCGAAGAATGGATAAGGAAAATGTGGTACATTTACACAATGGAGTACTACACAGCAGAAAAAAATAATGACAGCTTGAATTTTGCAGGAAAGTGGATAGAGCTGGAAAACATTATTTTGAGTGAGGTAACCCAGACACAGAAAGACAATTATCAGATGTACTCACTCATAGGTGGTTTTTAAACAAAGCAAAGAAAGCCAGCCTACAACCCACAATCCCAGAGAACTTAGACAACAATACGGATACTAAGAGAGGCTCACATAGATCTAATCTACATGGGAAGTAGAAAGTAGAAAAAGACAAGATCTCCTGAGTAAATTGGGAGCATGGGGACCTTGGGGGAGGGTTGAAGTGAGAGGGGAGAGGCAGGGAGGGGAACAGAGAAAAATGTAGTGCTCAATAAAAATTAATAAGAAAAGAAGAGGAAAAAATCATTAAGTGTATAATTGCTTGTATATAATGCAAGAAGAGAAGAAAGTTAAATAAATGGTAAAAATTTTGACCTGAAGCCAAGTTGTCTAGAGGCCTCGCTGCCTTAGATCTCATGGGGCCCTCCTAGAAGAAAAAGGAGGTCCTTGCCCTTTCTTTGGTTCAACTTGGATAGTGGTTAGAAGCAGCTATTTGCTCCCTCTACTGTTGTTGGAGAGACTGGGTCCTAGAGCAGGTGACTGGGAGTAAAAGAGATCACAGAAAAATACCAGCACTAATTGCAGAAGTTTCACCTTGACTCTAGATAAGAATGTCGGGGTACTTGACAAGTGTGCTGAAAGTCCTATTCAATCCCCAGTCCTGGGGATGGAGATGGGGATAAGACTGTTGTGTCCATAGTGACTGGCTGACTGCAGCACTGCTATGGCTGAAGCAACCACTGAAAATATTGAGGGACCTGAGGTTTCTCTTTTGATTCTTGCCCCCTTACCTGCTGCCATCAAACCTAAAAGGAGAAAAGGTTGTAGAGAAGCTGCAGTTCCAATTACTGGGCTTAGAGGGCTCAGCTGTGAACAGCAGGCTCCATTATTGTTGTAGGTCTATTTCTTCCTCAGGCAGGTGGTTAGGGAAATTAATTTGTTAGTTCATTTCCCAAGAAGAAAACATTTCTTCATTTCTTTCACGTCCTTGTGCTTCTGACTCCATCCCTACACAATTACACAAGAAGAGGGGCACATCAGATAATTATGTTGTTTTATAGTCTGTTTTATTCTTTTTGTTTGTTTTTTATAACTATATAAGGGAATGCATTTTACCTCTGTGAAATATCAGTCCAGTGAAAGGAAGAAATATCAGCCTTTTACATTGCTAAAGAAAAATTTTAAAAAAAGAGAATATAAGTGCAAAATTATTTGGTTGAAAATATTTTACACTGATCAATTGTTGGGATCAAACCCAGGACTTCATACACGCCAGACATATTCTGTACCACTAAGTACACACAACCTCATTTACATTTTAGGCTGTAGTTTTACATTCTCTTCTAGGGAAAGACAGAGTCTTAGGGTGTTCTAAGCTGGAGGAAGTGATTACATGTAGGCCTATAGCAAGCAATAAACTTTTAAAGGTCAGAGTCTATGGGGGTTTTCAAAGGCTTTTTTCTTTTCTTTTTTCTTTTTTGTTTGTTTGTTTGTTTTGTTTTTTTGAGAAAGGGTTTCTCTGTGTAACAGCCCTGGCTGTCCTGAACACTCTGTAGATCAGGCTGGCCTCGAACTCTCAGAGATCCACCTGCATCTGCCTACCGAGTGCTGGGATTAAAGGCGTGCGCCACCACCACCCAGCTAATTCAAAGTCCTAAAGTCCACATTCCTTAAAAAAAAGAAAAAGGTACAGTCATGCCTATTACAACAATGCCCAATCCTTGATACCAGCTTGTGCCTAATCATATCCTTACAGCAATAGGACACTGACTAAGGCATAGGTGTGCTTCTATCTCTTTTTCAGACTCTTTTGCAGAAACAGTTTCACTAGCCAACATACACAATTGTGAATAGGGAAAAAGAAAAATTAATTCCTAAGGAAAAGCTTTTATTATGAGTGTCAAATGTTTAAGAGCTGACCCATCAGCATTCAGGATTTTCTGGGTTGTTTCTGCCTCACTTCAATGTACAGGAATCACTCATTAGGACATATAGTCAGAATAGGAATAAAAAGTGCTGCAGCAAAAAGAGTTTGGTCATGAACTATATTCTGGTTTTCTCCTTTGAAGGAGTTCTAGCCTGAAGATTATACTGGTAGGAAGCTGCTTCTGCTGTTACAAATACTTGAATTCATTTCAGTATAAGTTGTAAGATGGAGTAGCTCAACTATTTTAGCTCAGGAAAGTAAGTCTGAGAAACAATTTTGTTTTCTTTTTATGATGTCTTGAGTGACATGTTTGAGAAAATAAAATTTTAAATGATTTCAAATACAGAGTGTATTTATGGAAATGGAATGAATCATTAGCTCAGTAAGATCCATTGTTGCTTCACATTAGAATATTCTAGTGACCACTTAAAATAATTTAATAACAGTACTTACCCAAATATAGCTAAATTGGGATCTCTGATTGAAACCCAAGAATTTGTACTTTTGAAATGCTCTCAGGGTTATTCTAGCATCAATCAGGAGTTCAGAACTACCAGGGGTTTTGTTTTTAGCTCTGTGCTAAGTTTTACATCACCAAACCAGAGATGCAGTCTACAGCATTTATAACATCTGTTTTCTTGAAGAGCAGATGATATTTGAAGTGGACTTGAATCTTAGGAGTTGGCTGATATTTGAAATAAACTTGAATCATTAGAGTTGGCATAAGCATATGATTATGTAGCTACAACACTCTGAACTTCTACATGGTAAATTCCTTGACTAGGCTTCTCTTAAAAGAAGAGCAGAGACTAAAATTAGGTGACCCAAATCTACCTTAGTTAAGGTTGAAATTTCCAAACCTCATGGGAAACTATGAGGTTTGGAACTTCCTGTATCAACAGTTTTGGAGTTACAGGGAAAAAAAATAGAGGACAGTTTTGTTTCATTTTTTTGCACTTTTAAAAAGTTTTTATTGGCATATGCTAATTATATGCAATAGTGGTTTCACAGTGGCTTTTCCATGCAGATAAGTATTTTTCACATTTATCCAACTAAAATGTACTTAGGCAAAAATATGATTTTTTTTCACCTTTCTTTTCATTTAATGAATTGTTCAAACTGTTTATATTATCTACTTTTCTCATTGTTGTGACAAATGCCTGACAAGAAGCAAATGAGTCAGGGTTTAGCTTACAATTCAATCATGGCAGAGAAAGCACAGTGACAGGAGCAGGAGGCACGCAGGTCACAGTGCAGCCAGGGTCTGCCACCAAGGACCATCTTTCTCCAGCAAGGCTCCATTTTCTAAAGTTTCACAACCTTCCCAAACAGCAGCACCAGCTGGAGAACAAGTGCATACACCAGGTGCCCCCCCCCCTTATGTCTGCTAGTCACCAGCCGTCATCCTCCAGGAATAGCCATTATCCTGATTTATTTGACCATATGATTTTTAAATGATTCTAAAAACATATTTAAGATTGTATGTTTGCATGTATGTATGTGTGTGTGTGTGTGTGTGTGTGTTTGTGTGCATAAATAAGATAATTTTAAGTTAAGAAATAGAGGACCAAGGCCGGCAGGATGGCTCAGTAGCTAAAGGTTCCTGCCACCAAGTCTTATGACCAGAATTCAGTACTTGGAGCGCACATGGTGGAGGGAAAGAATGGATAACTTGTCCTCCAAATTCCACATGTTTGCTGAGGCATATGCATGTTACCCCCCAATCACCACACCCACCACACACACACACACACACACACACACACACACACACACCACATGTATATGCATAAAGATGTAATTAAATTAAAAAAAAAAGAACTAAAGGGCTTAGTACATGATTTGTGTTGAGCAGTCAGGCAGAAGCAGATAGAAGGTTCTCTTGTATCACCATGTCTTCAACAGAACCACAACAGCGTTACTATTGTCTGTGGTCACAACTCAGTTCATACTTCTGCTCTAAAGGGAGAAACAGTGGGCATCTTGACCATTTTTCCTTTTCTTCACCACCCATTATAGCATCACAACTAACATGGCAACTTCCAAAATATATTATTTAGATTTGCAAAATGACTATTGAAAGGACAGAAATAAACCAGATATGGTTGTGAAAGCCTATCATCCCGGTGACTGAAAGGCTGAGGAAAGAGGATTGTGAATTCAGAACCAGCCAGGGTTCCATAGTGAGATACTATCTCAGAAAATATCAAAACAAAGCAGGCCAGAAATTTTAGCATTCATTGTTTTATTCCCCCACAGCTCATAGGAAAATTATTTGCAAATTAGACATAGTTAATACCATATCTAGAAAAATCTAAAAATGATGCTCCTAGGACACAATGCTTTCTGGTGCTGGATTTGTATCTGGTCCCTCTTTTAAGACCAGAGCCATCTTTTAGACATGTGGCATGGAGAATGCAGGATGTAGCAGTAAAGCAATTATATCAAACCCCAGAAACTTGACCTGATTTGCAGAACAAAGCAAATAAAAGCTCTGATTGGATTATTTTGAGCCTGTTTGTTTGTATCTACAAGAACAATATGGACTCTTAATGGCTGAGCCATCTCTCTGGCTCTCTAGATTGCTTTTGCCCTTAATTTGATGTTGTTATTTTGGTGCTAGGAGGTAAGGGGCAGATGGAATAATAATTCTCAGTTCTAGTTTTGCCAAAGAATAGTTTGTGAAATTTTTTAATGAAGAAACTTAAGTCCCATCTTTAGAGGTTTTTTATTAAGTAGGTCTTGGGTGGTACTTAAGAAAAATCTTTATAAAAATTGAGAAGTGATGGTGCAGCCACTGCTGAGGACCATGATTCTCAGAAATTCACTAGGAAAGGATTATAAGGTTTTGAAGTATCTGAAGGCTGAATTGGAATATTGTAAAGACGAACTTCAAAAGCACAGGGCGATTGAGGTAGCTTAATGTTCAGCCTGATGTATCCAGAGATAAGGTGAGATATTTCACTGGTAATTAGATGATCCCTTTAATATTTATAACCAGATTAATCCTCTAGTCTATGAATTTCTTGAGTGCCGCCACCATGCACTCAAGCATAGCCTTTCTCTGGTGTCTCGGTGCTGCAGTTGAGTTCCTGCTGAAGCTGCTCTTTCAGTCATTAGGCAAGAGCTGGAGAATACAGCGGGTGGCCTTGATTAAGCAAACACCATAAGACAGTTATAAATTGAACAGCTACTTAATCTCAGTGAGTCTTCTGAGTTATCCCCAATATCGTTTGCATATTTTCTTGACAATGTGCTTCTACAGTGGGGAAGCAATGGTAATTCTTCATCTAACTGAATTGTTTGGAAGTTGAATTCTACAAGATGTGGTGACTTGCTGAGGAGTGTTTGTAACTGAAATAAGACTAACGTTTGTGAATACTGACCACAGGCCTGACCCCATACTAAATTTTTCTGTGTTATTTAACATTGCATTTTATGCCAATAGTCTTATATAACCCTGTTTTAAAAATGACAAGACTGAGCTCATTTATTCTATAATTATCTGCACTATTCTGTGTCAGGCACCAAGTTAGGCAATGATTATCCAGTATTGACCAAAGCAAAACCTGTGCTTACAGAATTTATCATCCATTAGGGAAGACAGATAATAAAAATCAAATAACTAGTTATAAAATATGGTATTATGAAAAATGCAGATGGGGAAACAGTTATTAAAAATAACAAGATATAATAGCCATTTAGATAAAGGATGTTCAGGAAATGCCTCCCCAGCATGGTAATATTTTAATATTAATATTTCATATTTTAATTCAGAATAGCTAAGGGATTGGTTTAGGGTCACATATCTAGTAAGTAGTGACTTGTGGTCTGATTCTCACGGCTGTGCTTACCACGCTCTTCTACTTGTCAGATATGTGCTTGGGATTCACTGCAGGCTCTGACTTTCTTCTGTGTTACCAGTATTCATACCATGACAATAAGCCAAATTTTCAAAAGAAGCATTATTAAATGTATTAACAATAATAATAATAAAAATAAATCTTTGAAAAGAGCTCAGTCTCCTAAGATGTTTCTTTAGAGAGGAAGCAGGAGGAGCCATAAGCACTATAGGAATTTCAATAGATGATAGACACAGTACTGCTGATGATAGTCCAAGTCTGCTGTGACTGCACTAGGTACATGTGTGTGAGGAAGTACCCTGGCGTGCATGAGCTGGGACGGGAAGTTCCATTTGGATCAGCATCTCATTCCCTGGCCTTACTTGAACTTACCTCACAAGGCCTGACCCGGGAGCCAAGCAGAAGAGTGCTCCTGGAAGAAGCTATCTAGGAGGGTTAGGTGATGGCTAAAGTCTCCAGGTGTCTGGAAAGAATGTGGGAAGAAAGAAAATTCTGCCCTTGGGAAGGGAACAGTGAAGTACACCTTGAATTTAAATGCTATGGTCTCTTGATTCCAGTACAATGCTTGTTTAGCTACATTACTTTTTGTCTTATTTAGGGGTTCTATTGCTGTGTAGAGATACTATGACCACAGAAACTCTTATAAAGTAAAGCTTTTAATTGAGGTGGTTTTCTTTTTTTTTTTTATTTTTCTTTGCTCCCCTCCCTGCCTCTCCCCTCCCTCCCTCAACCCCCCCCAAGGTCCCCATGCTCCCAATTTATTCAGGAGATCTTGTCTTTTTATACTTTCTACTTTCCACGTAGATTATATCTATGTAGGTCTCTCTTAGTGTCCGTATTGTTGTCTAAATTCTCTGGGATTGTGGTTTGTAAGATGGTTTTCTTTGCCTTATGTTTAAAAACCACCTATGAGTGAGTACATGTGATAATTGTCTTTCTATGTCTGGGTTACCTCACTCAAAATTATGCTTTCTAGTTCCATCCATTTTCCTGCAAAATTTAGGCTGTCGTTATTTTTTCTGCTATGTAGTACTCCATTGTGTAAATGTACCACATTTTTTTTATCCATTCTTCGATCGAGGGGCATTTAGGTTGTTTCCAGTTTCTGGCTATGACAAATAAAGCTGCTATGAACATAGTTGAGCACATGTCCTTGTGGTACGATTGAGCATCTTTTGGGTATATACCCAAAAGTGCTATTACTGGGTCTTGAGGAAGATTGTTTCCTAATTTTCTGAGAAATCGCCACACTGACATCCATAGGGGTTGTACCAGCTTGCATTCCCACCAGCAATGCAGAAGTGTTCCCTTTTCTCCACAGCCTCTCCAGCATAAGTTGTCATCAGTGTTTTTGATCTTGGCCATTCTTACAGGTATAAGATGGAATCTCAAAGTTGTTTTGATTTGCATTTCTCTGATGGCTAAGGATGTTGAACATTTCCTTAAGTGTCTTTCAGCCATTTTAGATTCCTCTGTTGAGAGTTCTCTGTTTAGGTCTGTGCTCCATTTTTTTTATTGGATTATGTATTCTTTTGTTGTCCAATTTCTTGAGTTCCTTGTATATTTTGGAGATCAGACTTCTGTGTGATGTGGGGTTAGTGAAGATCTTTTCCCATTCTGTAGGCTGTCGTTTTATCTTGTTGACCGTGTCCTTTGCTTTACAGAAGCTTTTCAGTTTCAGGAGGTCCCATTTATTAATTGTTTCTCTCAGTGTCTGTGCTGCTGGGGTTCTATTTAGGAAGTGGTCTCCTGTGCCAATGCGTTCAAGCGTACTTCCCACTTTCTCTTCTATAAGGTTCAGGGTGGCTGGCTTTATGTTGAGGTCTTTGATCCATTTGGACTTGAGTTTTGTACATGGTGATAGATAGGGGTCTACTTTCATTTGTCTACATGTTGATATCCAGTTATGCCAGCACTGTTTGCTGATGATATGATAATTTACATAAGTGATCCCAAAAATTCTACCAAGGAACTTCTACAACTCATAAACACATTTACCAAGGTAGCAGGATACAAGATTAACTCAAAAAAATCAGTAGCCCTCCTGTACACAAATGATAAAAGGACTGAGGAAGAAATCAGAGAATCAACACCCTTCGCAATAGCCACAAATGGCATAAAATACCTGGGAGTAACTCTAACCAAACAAGTGGAAGTCTTGTATGACAAGAACTTTAAATCTCTGAAGAAAGAAATTGAAGAAGACACCAGAAAATGGAAAGACCTCCCATGCTCCTGGGTAGGCAGAATTAATATAGTAAAAATGGCAATCCTACTGAAAGCAATCTACAAATTCAACGCATTGCCGATCAAAATCCCAACAAAATTCTTCAAAGACCTCGAAAGAACAATACTCAACTTCATTTGGAAAAGCAAAAAACCCAGGATAGCCAAAACAATCCTGGGCAACAAAAGAACATCTGGAGGCATCACAATCCCTGACTTCAAACTCTAATACAGAGCTACAGTACTGAAAACAGCCTGGTACTGGCATAAGAACAGACAGGAGGACCAGTGGAACCGAATAGAAGACCCGGATATCAATTCACACATCTTCAAATACCTGATATTTGATAAAGAAGCAAAAAATATCAAATGGAAAAAAGAAAGCATATTCAACAAGTGGTGCTGGCATAACTGGATATCAACATGATGAGGTGGTTTTCTTACAGTTTCAGAGGTTCAATCCATTATCATCATGGCAGGTAGCATGGCGGCCTGCAGGCAGATGTGGTGCTGGAGCTGAGAGTGCTACATCTCTCAAGCAACAGGAAGTCAGCTGAGACACTGGACATAGGAAACCTCAAAGCCCAGCCCCACGAAAAGGCCATATGCACTCTACAACTCCTAATAGTGCCTCTCCCTATGAGATTATGGGGTCCAATTCCATTCAAGCGATCACACTTTTTATTTAAAGAGTTTTTTTTTTTTTTACCAGTGTATCTTCAATTGCCTTTTGCTCCAGAAAATTCTGACTAAATTCTTTTTTCTCCAAGGCAATCACAGCAATTTTTAGGCTGGCCAGATTCAGTAGAAGTGTAATGCAGGTTTTCTGACTCTGGATTATGATGCTGTTTAGATGTGAATAATGTCTGGTGTAAATTTCTGTTCAGATAGATAGATACATCTTACTTAATGAATATATTGGTAGAAGTTATAAATTAGTTTGATCTTGGCAATCTGACAATTTAGGCCTAAAATCTAATTCTTAAAAATTTCTTCTAAATTATTTAAAAAGAAAATATTATATACACTAAAGTAGTGAATATTTTCAGTAATGGAGGGTTATGTGATGGTTTTGGTAATGGTCGAGTAAACTGTGGTATTATTACCATTCATTCATTGAAGCCATTAACATTGAAAGGACTAAAATTATAAAAACTATAGAATTTCATGAGAAATTTTAAAAGAAATCTTAAATGGAAAAAGTAAACAGGAAGAGTACAGTTGTTTCTTTATCTCACTATTATGAAAAAATTAGGTACGGATAGATCAGAATTCAATATTGCTTGTAACTCATCTTCGGGGTATCAAATGCTTCTGGCCTATGTAGTGGGCACCTGTACTCAACATGCACATTGCCTACTGGCACATGCACACACACATTTAATAAAAATAAATTTTTAAAGAGGTGGGTGGCTGGATGGAGAGATGGCTCAAAGGTAAAGAGCACTGACTGCTCTTCCAGAGGTCCTGGGTTCAGTTCCAGCACTTACATGGTGTCACACACCATCTGTAATTCCAGTTCCATAGAACCTGACACCCTCTTCTGGCCTCTGAGGGCATCAGGCACGCATGTAGTATGCAAACATACATGTAGGCAAAACATTAGGCTGGGCTGGAACTCTCCATATACATAAAATAAAAGCATTTTTTTAAAATACAGAAGTGGAGCTGGATGTAACAGTTCACTCCTGAAATCCCAGTGCTTTGGATGATGAGGCAGGAAGATCAACATAAGTTATGGCCTGGGATATATATTTTTTTTCTCATATAGCCTGGGCTACCAAGCAACCAAGATGCTATCTCAAAATAGGACAACAACAACAACAACACACACACACACACAGAGCTTCAGCAGAGACATTAAATATAAACAATTTCATTCAGATGATTTGAAGGGCTTATTTATAGAGTCAGTTTTTAAAATTTACTTTAGATTATTGTTGTTTTGAGAAAGTCTCATTATATAACTTAGTCTGGACTAGAACTCTCACTTTAGATTTCTAATACTGAATTAATCCAGATTCAACACTGTGATAGCTCTATACTGGAATATTTTACTAGTAGTCCTAAAAGTGGGAAGACAGGAAGGTCTGATTTTTCCAAAGTTAATACGAGTGAGAAGAAAGCTCTTACGGCTCACACGCCTCTACCTTCCCCCACCATTTAATCCTGAATCTCTACAGTCTACCCTGAAGTCATGGAACTATTACTATACAAGTTATATTGTAGATGTGTCCAACTTGCTTTAATAAGAGGCATCTTTATAAAATTTGTATATTTAACGTCTTCCTTTTTAAGGAAGTTTTTTTGTGGGAGGGGAGTGTTTGCTTTCGGTTTTAGCACTAGCAGTCCCTTACCTAGTCTATTTTTAGATCTTAACAATGAGTTACAGTGGACTAAAGAGATGGCCTAGGGGTGAGTCCTCTTGCAGAGAACCCAGGTTCAGTTCCCAGTACCTAAACTGGGCTTTTCACAATGGCCTGTAAGTCCAGTTCCAGAGGATCTAACATCCCTTTCTGGTCTACAAGGGGGTACACACACATAAACACAGCTTGCATTTGTAAACACATGTACACATATATGTAAATAAAAATAATAAAAGTAACTTTTTAAAGAGAGAAAAGAATGAGCTGCAGAGAAGCCATGTCTTTTTTTGTTGTTTGTTTCCCTCAATACTGGGGACTGCACACACCAGGTAGCTCTGCAGCTGAACTACACCTCCAGTACCCACTCCCTTTTGTTAAGTTTTATTTTGAGACAGGGTCTTGCTAAATTGCCCAGTTGGCCTCAAACTTACTATTCTCCTGCTATGGCTTTCCAAGTAACTAGGACTACAGGACTACACCACCATGCCTAATTTAGCCCAGACTTTCTATATATATATTTGGGTGAGTGTTTGGTTGGTTGGTTGGTAGGTTTTTGTCAAGATACAGTTTCTCTGTGTAGCTGTGGCTGTCCTGGAACTCACTCTGTAGACTAGGCTTGTTCTTGAATTCAGAGATTCTCTTGCCTCTGCTTCACAAGTGCTGGGATTAAAGGCATGTACTACCACTACCGGGACCCAAACTGTATTAAGCAATTCTGGCATTCAGAGAATTATTGCCCTTCCTGTTGTGAACTTTATATAACAAGTAAATATCAATTAAAATTCACTAGAGCATTAATCAAATGCAATGTTGCCATGTAGTAATAATTTACATTTGACTATCTAAAGTTATGTTTAAAGTGAGTGCCCAGGCCATCATCTTTCATTAAGACATACTTTAAGACACCCCTGCTTCATTTCCGTTCCCAGTCATGTTTTCCACCAGTCTGGTTCTACTGCTCTACTCTACACTAATTAAACTGGCTTAATCTGGAGCAGTTGCACCAGTACAATATCAAAAGCAGAGGCAAAACTGGCCTGGGCACTTCCTTTTCTGGCTGTGTTCACAGTTTCTCTCCTGGTGTCTGTGTCTTAAGGGCATAATTTTAGCTTTCATTTCTTGTGTATCTGGTTACCTTTAACTCATTTGTTATCTTAACAAATATGTATGAAGTACTTCCTGTGTGCCAGACACAATGAGGGTTGCTAAGGATATAGTGGTGTATATGGAAAATATGGTGCTTCTCTTTGGAACTTAACTACTGGAGAAAGGGGCATTAAACAAATAATTATTCAGAAAAAATTTAAATTTCTTCCAAGTAGAAAGCACCCATCCTATGAGAATGCATGAAGCATCTAACTTAGTTTGGAGCAGGATGAGCTATGAAGGTTACTAAAAAAGGAAAGTATCCATGGAGAACTGGTGTTTTAAGTCGTGCTCTTAAATTGCTAGTCTAAATCAACTAGGGAAAAGTTAGGTGGAAAGAATGGGAAAGGAGAAACCTTAAAGTCAGGAAACTGGCACAGTCAAGGAATTGAGAGAAGGCTAATGAGGCTAGAACCAAAAAGGAGGGGAATAATTCACAAACACATGGTGAAATCACAAAGGCCAGCTGGTACAAAGTCAAGACTTGGTGTTTATTTCTTTGACAAGAAGCCACTGAAAACTTTCCAGACGAGGCTGATATTATTAAAAACAACCACCTAGCTTTCCTGTGAAGAATAGGTTTATTTGTTTTGTATGCCATAGTCTGTGGGATCCTTGTATCCCTGTGACTGGGTTTAGTTTGTTTTGGTTTATTTGTCAAAGGCTAGAGCTCTTGACAAAAGGGAAGGTGACAAGAAAGCAATGTGGAGTGCTGGTAAAGAGTATGTAACTATGAATAATTGTGTGTCTTTTGCTATGTCTACGTTTCTTTATCCTAAGAATGGAAATAAGAAAAGATACACGTGCCTTGTGGAATTATCATGAAACATAAGGGCAGCAAACTAAACCCTGGCAATGTAAGCTTCTAATAAGTGCTAGGTACTACTGCACTCTAGCAATCTTCTGAAGGGTTTGCATAGTCCTCTCAGAACCACCTGCCCACTGTGGTCCACAGAACAGAACACCCCATAGATCACGTGGACTGCTGGACTCTAGGAATCTCTAGACCCATCAGTTGATGGAGAAGCAACATACATATAGTTGAATTTTGCAGATTGCATTTGGATATAGAAAAGAAGATAAGGAGCTAGAGAGAGGACTCGGTGATTAAGAGCACTGGCTGCTCTTCCAGAGGATCCTAACTTCAGTTCCCAGCACTCACACATCTCACAAACTGACTATAACACTAATTCGAAGGGTCTGATACCCTCTTATGGCCTCTTTGGGCATTGCATGCACATGGTATCCAATTATTTTTTTAAACTATTTTTTATACAAACAAGCAAAACACTGATACACATAAAGTTAAAATAAAAGATGAAGGAATGGTTTGTTGCAATCAAGTTCAGTTACCTAATTTGTCAAATGTTTACTGTGGTAAGAGGGTTCATGAATAACAAATAATTCCATTTAAAAAATTAGCAGGGCAGTGGTGGCACATGTCTTTAATCTCCAGCACAAAGTGAGCTTTGTATCTTGTTCTTGTCTGATATGATAACCCCACCTGCATAGCTGCCCTTTCTGTTACGTAGTCCTCAAATTAAAATGGGAATCTTCAGCTGAATTAGTCTGCCTGTGTAGGGAGTGTTAGGAGAGAAAGACGACAGCTGGGGAAATGCTGTTATCTAGCTGCTGTAGAATGATAGACCAGAAGGGGCTGCCTCAGATAATTATACTATTTTTTAGGAAGGGTGTGTGTGTGTGTGTGTGTGTGTGTGTGTGTGTGTGTGCGAGAAAGAGAGGCAAAAGAGGGCACTGAGTTACCTTGGAATTTGAGTCACAGGTGATTATGAACTGCCTGACATGAGTGCTGGGAACCAAACGTGAGTCCTCAGCAACAAGTGCTTTTAGCCACTGATCTGTCTCTCCAGTCCCATAGCTATCTTCTTTAAAACCATCTTGTTAAAGTATTATTATACTTTAACTAAATATAGACATAACTCTCTCTTCTTCTCCTCCTTCTTCTACCAACAAACCATACCAGCACTTATCAACTACAATTTAGTTATGTTGATTGTCTTCCCCGCCCCCTTTTTCTGTATTCACTCAGTTTCTTTTAAAACCTATATTCTTTCTTTCATTGTTTTGTGTTAATCTTGCCCAGCTTCAAAATGTTATTATACAGAGGATGGTGTCAACTCACCATGTGTATTACCTGGGACTTATTGGAAATTGAGTGTTTTATTCTGGTGGAAATATGTTTATCTAGATTTTGGGATAATAACACTGGGAAATCCAAATTTATTTCATTGCTGTTGAATATTACTTATAATAAGAAAAGAAATTTAATCCTTGGACATCTTTCATCCCCCACACAGTATTACCAAGACCCATTCTTGCTATGTAAGATATGAGCAAAAGGAAAAACCACTTCCCCCATAAGCTAGTAATTGGCTACCTGGTACCATTTTACACTCTGTCTCTTCCCAGGAACAATCAGACCTGTGTTCATATTCTAGTGCTGTCTGTGATTTTCAGAAGTTACTCTTACTTTTTAAATGTTATCAGTCACGTAGATGGCTCAAAATCATCCATTGAATTTGCTATAGAAGGAATTGCCTTAGAAGGTGCTCAGGTATGTATCCCAAAGTGCCTTATGTAAATAACTTAAGGAAATATTTTCCCAGGATTTACCCGTAGGTATTCCCCAAGCATTTGTTTTTACAACTGATATGACTTAATTTCAGTAGCAATTTGTAGTATAAAAGCCAAGATCACATTGTTCATTTTTATGAGAATTTATCTCACATTTGTAGTTAGAGGGGAAAGGGAGTGGTTATTGAAATAAAAAAAAATAGTCTTTAGAAGGATAGTTGCTACTTTTTGGTATGTTCTATAGCTTTTCTTTTGGGAAGTTGTGTTCACCTTACTTCACAGTGTTTTGCAAGTGCTGAATATTACTTGGCTTTGCTTTTTCTACCACTGAATGGTCATATTACCATAGGTTCATGTCAAGCTAGTCTACCATTTTCTTTGGATACTGTGATAGCTAATCTTGATTGTCAACTTGGCACACGTACAGAAGAGGAAACCTCTCATACTGACCAAGCCCCATGTGGGTAGTGTGGGCCAGGGCTGTGTAAGAAAGGCAGCTGAGACAGAGGTGGAGCTGGCAAGCGATGTCCTCCATTGTTCCTGCCTTGGCTTTTCTAGACAATGGACTATAACCTGTAAGATGAAATAAAACCTTTCTTCCTCAATTTTCTTTTGATTGTGGTGTTTATCACAGCCACAGAAAGCAAACTAGAACAAATACTTTGATAACCAGTCCATTCAGTGCCATTCTGAGAAATTTATACAGATCTTAGGGGTGAAAAATTATTTTTTCTGGATCTCTTATTAAGAAGACGATGGGTACTTGGCAAGGGTGGTATTGATGATATAAGAATATGAAGAATGTAAGATCAAAAGAGAGTAAAATGCAGAGACCTGAAGACATTATTGCACTTCTCTTTTTCCATTTGCTTTGTTTTGTTGAGACAGGGTCTCATACTGTAGTCTGGGCTGGCATGGGACGCCCTATGTAGACCAGGCTGACCCTGAGCTCATAGTTCACCTCACTTGGCCCCTTAAGTGTTGGGAGGTGTGAGTTACCATATATCTGGCAGCATTTTATTGTTTTTCTTTCTCCTTCCCTCTTCCCCATCTCTCTCTCCTTTTATTTTAATCATTGCATTTTAAACTTCCCCTTGGATTTAATTGTGTAAACCTTACATCTTTTTTAAGTATAATTCTTTACAACTAAAACCACCCTTTTCATAATACTTTTTTAATTTTTGAAATTGTATTTACATAATTTTCCCTTTTACTCCTCCCAACTTCTCCCATGTATCTCTTTCCCCTTGCTTTCATTCAAATACTTGATCTCTTTTTCTTTAATTGTTGTTACACAGACACACACTCCTAAATACAATCTGCTCAGTCTGTATAATGTTAAATCATTTTTACATGTCAGTGCTCTTATCTATCCTTATTCTAGTCATTTCATTGTATTTGCTAGTGTTTCTGGTTCTCCTCCCAACAGACTGGTGGGATTTTATTTCCTTAAGAATTGGACATAGTCATATGACTTTTGCTTTTTTTCCCCTCAGTACTAGGGATTGATCCTAGGGACTCAAACATGCTTGGCAGGGGCCCTACCACTGATCTTTATCTCTAAACCATTTTTTTTAATTTATTTTTGGTGGTGATGGGGTTAGGTTTTGTTTGGGGGTGGGTTTTTTATTTTGGGGGGAGTTTGTTTGTTTGAGACAGTGTCTCATTATAATGTAACTATGTAGACTTGGCTGGCCTCAAACTACTAGACTGCCCCGTGCCTCTGTCATCCCATTGCTGGGATTAAAGGTGTGTGTGACACCCACACACATTGAAAGTATTCAATGTGTTTAATTTTGTTTAAAGTTTGTTTAATTTTGATACAGAGTCTCACTATATTGCTCAGACTGGCTTTAAACTTGTTCTGTAACCTGTGTAGGCCTTGAGTTTGAGGTCTTATTGCCTCAACCTCCAAAGTAGCTGGGATTACAGGCCTGTGCCACCAGGCCTACCAGTTTTTGTCAGCTCTGAGTAAAAGCCTTTAATCCTTAAGAGCTGAAGGATTGATTAGATTCCTTTCTTCCTTCCATAGTGACCAACCCAAGGAGAGTGGACAGCATGGAGTTAAATCTGTACCAGCCTTGGATGGATAGGTGCTATAGTTTGAATCTGAAATGTCTCTTGTGGGCTTTTATTTTGAACAACAGTTCTTACCCTATTTTGGAGGCTTCAAGAGAAGTCAATAGGAGGTGGGGCCTGTCTGGTAGAAGTCAAAGACTAGGGGAAAGGCCTTTAACAGTTATATTTGATGCTAGGTTGTGGTTCTGAACTTTGTTTCCTATCTAATACCATGTAAATAAGTAAACCTTTACATCATGCTCACACCACCATAGCCACTCTGCCTGTCCTGCCTGCCTTGCTGTGCTGTAATGAAATCTCTCAGAAACCACGAAACAAAGAACTTTTCTTCTCTTAGGTTGTTTCTGTTATGTATTTTGTCACAAATGATGGAAAAAGTAGCTAATAAACATGTAACATAAATAAGAAAGTATTTTGAGCCAATGAGATTTTAAAGGTGTCTATTACAACCCATCTTTGACAAATATATTTTTTCTAAATTAAAATTTCCTGACAATTTTAGGTGAAAATATTTTTACAACATCTAAAACACTAATGTCTGTAGAATGAGATTATAAAAATATTTAGTTTATGTTATTCTGATTTAGTCATAAGCTATAGTCTAGGGGTAAATAGTATTTCCTGGTTTACCATACAGGCACTAACAGTCTGTTTGAGACTATGACCTCTGATCAAATTCTAGTTTCTTTGCTTTATATTATGTGGCAGAACAAAGTCTATAATGACAAGTACTTAAAATTCAGTTAGTATGTCAGCACTCTAACCCTGACCACGCAGTTTCTCTGCCATGGGCAAGGCAATGTAGGTGTTCCTATCTGAACACAAGACACTAAACACATAGGAGGAAGTAGTCCAAGGACAGGTTGAACTAAAGCCTGATATGCAGTTACAGTATCCCTGTTGAATATTGGAAATTAACTGAGCCTTTGATAGGTAACTATTAAGGAAAATGCATGGAACCTGCAGAGTTAGTATGTGGTATAGGCAGCTTTAAGCTTCGTGGGTCAAGCACATCCACTTTGAACCATAGAAAATGAGAGGCAATGTCATTCATCCATGTCACATAAAAGATATCATCTCAGCCTTGGGATGTGATTTGGGAGTACAGTGCTTCCCAAGTATGTATGAGGGCCAGGTTCAATTCCTAGCACCAACATCACCCCCATCTTCATCTCTACTCAAACTGGATTTCAAAATTAATGCATAAATTTTTCACTGGAATTTAGAGAACATTTAAGTGTATGTAGGTCTGGAGAGATACTCAGTCGTTACATTAAAGCACTAGCCTCTCTTGCATCAGACCCTGGCTCACATCCTGGCACTCACAGGGTGGCTTGTAACCTTTTGTAACTCCAGTTCCAGAGGATCCAATGCCTTCGGGCTTTGACAGGCACTGATTGCATGCACATGGTTTTACAGATATGCATGCAGGCAGAACACCTATACATAACATAGAAAATTAAAATAAATGTGTGTAGACAGTATATGAGAACACAAAAATGTAGGTGTTGGAAGATGTCATGTTTGATAATTCTCCTGTGTAGCAGAGGTAGCAACTGTTGCATAATCCAAGGACCCTTGGGAAGAGAAGCAGAAAGAGCTAAATCCAAACTAATCTATGCTTTTTTTCCATTTTTCCTAAATAGCTTTCCAATATACTTCTTGTAATTCAAAATCCAGGGGCTAGAGAGATGACTCAGCAGTCAAGAATGTGTACTGTTCTTCCAGAAGACCTAAGTATTTCCAAGCACCCACATTGGCTGTCTAACAAAGTGTGTGTGTGTGTGTGTGTGTGTGTGTGTGTGTGTGTGTGTGTGTTTATTGGTTTTTCAGTCCTCTGGTATCATGTAATGTTTCATCTTACCATCACTCTGGAGGCTTAGTTATCTTTCTCATGGGTTGTTGAGGTGGTATCGGGAAAGTTAAGGTTTTCTGGAAAGTAAGCCAGTAATAAACATTTCCTGTTGTTGCTTGGAGAGGTGTTTACTGATTAGGATATCTGGGGAATCCCTTTTAACATTTTTCTATTTCCAGGAAGCACAGTTTTATGGGGTTGCTGGTTCCTTGCATTTATGTTTTTAACTATCTATTGGAGCTGCTAGTGCCTTTAGTGACAAGGATGGGTAGATGGAAGTTTTAAAGTGATTCGCATCTGTATTAGAATCTGCGTAGGGGAGGAGACATCCCATTGGGTGTACCCATGTTCCACACTTTTTGCTTGCCCCCCTTTCCTCTCTTTAGTTCTGTTCAGTTTGGCAGGGAACTCAAGATTAAAGAATATCTTGCAAATATAATTAGGATGATCTGATCATGTCATTATAGACTTCCTATGCTTATTTCTTTTTCTGAACTCTAATTACCTTATGAAGACTGAAGAAGTAAAGGATTATATGAAAGAGAGAGAACTCTTCTTCTCAAGTTTTAAAGGCTTTTACTTGATATGTAGGGGTGGGAGGGAGTCATAATATTTTAGAGGCAAGAGAATGGCATGTTTGAAGCCTGCACAACATAGCAAGACCTTGTCTTTTAAAAAAAGAAAAGAAGCAGAAAAAGAAAGAAAGAAAAAAGAAAAAACTCACAAAAGCATGAAGGGAAATGATTTCTACCAAATGGCAGAAAGTCAGTCTGCTAAATAGCATCTTTAAAGACACATGTTTAGTAATCAAAGAAAACAAGTTTATGATACTTTGCAAAATCTAGCTTTAGCCTTTAAAAGGTTTATTGAAATCATTTTAGGTGAATCATTCATTCATGCATGAATATTAAGTTAGTAAGACTGAAGACTCCCTGTCAGCCTTCCTATGTGGCAGCTCCTCAGCCTGCTGAATCAATGCATACATCAGAATTTCTCTCCAGTGATCTGACCTCAGCTCTGATGTTAAGGTCATAGGAACAAGCACTTCCCTAGTTGACCAAAAAGAAATGGAAAGCACAGGTTGGTATTCCAGCTCAGATATATATGTAGTTAGGCATTTATTTGGGTAGCTTTTGAGACCTGCCTGACATGGGTAGGGGAGATAGAAGTAAGAGCCCGTATAGATGATTCCTAGCATAGCTGGTATGCCTGCCCAGTAGGAGCACATTTATTTTGCAACTTTAGAAGCATTTTATACCACAGATTTATATGAAAGACTTATCTTGTAATTTGGGTTCTTCCTAAAATTTGAGGTACCTTTAAGTAACAGCAATGTATATTTTCTCTTAGCATTTTCTGTTAACACAGCCTTTCTTCAGTGTAGCTTCAGTGTAAGCTTTGCCGTGACTGCCCCCTACTGGAGACCAGTGTCCTCTGGTTCTGGGTGGAAAAATGTTTTCCTTAAAAGATTTGCTATTGAGTCAATATATTTATTTTACTTAGTTTTTCAAAATGATGATAAATACCTCTCTGGGTTCCCCATGTGTGGATCATCTTTAGAGCCCAGGTCCCTGAAATTTATCATTTGGAACCTACCTCAAAGCAAGCTTTGGTTTCAACTCATTAGTCAGCTCATTACCATTCGCAACTATATTTCTGCTTTTCTTTCCTTTTTCTCATGTTAGTCTCTGCATCTCTTCAAAATCTTTACAACTGGGTTCAAAGCCCACTTGTCTTGTGAACAACATTCCCACAGTGCCAGCTCTTGTGAATTCCTATGACTTATCCTTCTTTTGCCACACATTTACACATAAAAGTTGGAATCAGCCTGGCGAGGTGGCACACACCTTTAATCCCAGCAGTCAGGAGGAAGAGGCAGATAGATCTTTAAGAATTCAAGGTCTATAAAAAGTTATAGTCTCGCCGGACGGAGGTGGTGCACGCCTTTAATCCCAACACTCAGGAGGCAGAGGCAGGCAGATCTCTGTGAGTTTGAGACCAGCCTGGTCTACAACAGCTAGTTCCAGGACAGGCTCCAAAGCCACAGAGAAACCCTGTCTCAAAAAAACCAAAAAAAAAAAAAAAGTTATAGTCTCACATTGTGACTTCTTGTCTTAAAAAAAAGTTTTTGGATCAGGGCTTGTGAGATGGCTCAGCAGATAAACATGCTTTTGCCACACAAGTGTGGTGACATGAATTTGATTCCCCAGCATCTAGGGAGAGGTAGCTAGAGAGAACCAATTCCACAGAATTGTTTTCTGACCTCCACTTACATGGCATATGTGAGCACATGCAGACACATGCACATGCTAGTAATAATGATAATAATAATAATAAATTTAACCATTAATAAAATATTTAATTAAAATGTTGGATCAACTTTTCAAATATAATAACTATACCTCTTCAGGCAGATAAACTTTGTGAATATGGCATTGTCTCACATTCTTCTGTGTCCCCTGTAGACTTCAGCAGCTCTCAATAAATGTATTATTTTCTATTTAAAGATCAACAAATGGGCTGAGGAAGCAGCTCAGTTGGTTGTCTAGCATGCACTAAGTCAAGGGTTTGGACCCTAGTACCTCTTAAAATCAGGCATAATAGCTCACCTGTGATCTCAGCACTCTAGAAGTAGAGACAAAAGGGTCAGAAGTTAAAGGCCATCCGTCCTCTGCTGCATAGTGAGTTGGAGAATAGTTTAAGTATGACTAATATGATAGCAATTCATTTCCCACTAGTAAAAACTATCATAGCAAAATGCCTCTATCTTAATATTTTAATTTATTTCTGGCCAGAGCTATTAACTGTGTTTGTTTACTACCTAATTTGAAAAACTTTAGAAAGTTTGAAAGAGTCTTGCTGTCAGTTTAGAAATAATTGGTTTTTAAAAAGCAACATCCCTTTGTTGCATTTCTATGTTTGGTTTCCTCTTCTTTTAAATATGTTTCAATTTATAATTTTGCTTAATCCTAATATAATTCTTCAGATCCATAAAAATTAGCATACTTAATAGTAAAAGAAACTTCTGTTTTCAGTTCCTTTTATAATTTAAATCCTTATGAAGGCATGGTAAATTGTGTAGCAAAGGACTAGCAGCATTCAAACCATAATCAGATTCAGTAGTTGGAGTGCAGCTAGTAGGCAGAGAACTAGCTACAGGTAAGGATAGAGACAGCAGGAATATGCAGGCACTGGCCCAGGGGTGAATGGACCCTATACCTTCTTCTGGGACACCTTACCCAACCCTAATACATGGGGAGGTGCTTATTCTTACTGCAACTTGATAGGCCATGTTTTGTTGGGAGACCTGCCCTTTCCTAAACAGAATTGGAGGAGGAGTACATTGGGAGATGGGAACAAAGGAGGAAATGGGGAAGGAACTGGGAGGAGAGGAAAGAGGGGGAACTGCAACCAGGATATTATAAACAAACAAATAGATAAATTTATTAATAAAAAATCAGACTTAAGTTTTAAATCAAAGTTTAGAGAAGAGATGAGGATTTAGCTCAATGATAGGGCATGTGCTTAGCATGAGTGAGGTCCTGGACTAACTCTCACACACCAAAAACAAAATAAACAAAGTTTAGAGAGCAAAAAAATGTGGCTATTGGTGCAAGAAAAGATATTCAAAATATTTAACTTAAATATGGCACAGTCAACCATTTGACTAGGCAGGAACAGGATCTGGAAGTCCCCTGCTGTGCCAGACATTAACCTGCCTGTTTGATTTTTAACATTCAGAGGGGCCACCATTCATCACACACAAATATTTCAGCATTTTAACAATTAATTCATCTGTACCAGTGTGTCCTGGCTGAAAAATAAATTGTATAACCATACTAAGAGCTTGGGCTACAATAAAGAAAATGGACCAAGTGTGGAGTGTTCAAGGAATGGGATCCAAAATTTCACTTCAGTGAAAGGAAGCAGAATCTGGATAGAGTCTTAGACCAACCCTCAAAGTACCTGGATCATCCCAGACAAAAAACTAACTCTGATGCTCACTCTTCTGTTACTTTGAACAAAGTATCTCACTTCTGTGAGACAGTTTCATCATCTGAAAAATGAGGTTCTGCTCAGACTTACAAAGCTTTGGTCCCAGGGTGGTTCAAACGAGGTAAGAGTCATGAAAGAACTTTCAATTTTAGAGAATCAGATATTGGCACAAAAGCAGACTTCTGTCTTATAAACTCGACTGCGTGCTCTCTGCACTTATTTGAACACAGCTCATGGATGGAAAAGCCGAGTATGTGACTAGGAATTTAATAGGAATAAAATACATAATATAGGGAAATGAGTCTAAGGTTTATTCAGTTTACCTTTTCGTGGTTATAATGTGCTGCACTGTATTTACTTCCTGTAGTGTCTTTTGTTTTGTTTTGTTTTATCGAGACAGGTTTCTCTGTGTAGTTCTGACTATCCTGGAACTCGCTCTGTAGACCAGACTGACCTTGAATTCACAGAGATCCACCTGCCTCTGCCTCCCAAGCGCTGAGTTTAAAGACATGTGCCACCATTGCCCAGCTGATGTGTTGCATTTTCTTTATTTATTCATTCATTCATTCTTCTCTCATACGTTACATCCTAACTTCAGTTTCCCCTCCCTTCTATCCTCCCAGGCTCTCTCTTTCAACATCCCCTTCCCCCAGATCCCGTCTTCTTCTGTTTCCCTTCAGAAAAGGACAGGCTTCCCAGGGATATCAACCAAACATGGCATATCAAGTTGCAATAAGACTAGGAACCTTCCTCATATTAAGACTGTACAAGACAACCCAGTAGGAGGAAAAGGGTCTTTAAAGCAGGTCAGAGCGAGCCCCCTGGTTCCACTATTAGGAGTCTCACAAGAAGACCAAGTTACACAACCATAAATTATATGCAGAGGGCATAGGTCAGACCCATGCAGACTCCCTGATTGTCAGTTCAGTCTCTGTTAGCCCCTGTGAGCCCTGGTTAGTTGATTCTACGGACTTTCTTATGGTGTCCTTCCTTCCTATCTTCCACAGATTCCCCAAGCTCTGCCTAATGTTTGGTTGTGGGTCTTCGCATCTGCTGTCATTAGTTGCTAGATGAAGCCTCTATAATGGCAGTTATGTTAGGCTCCAGTCTATAAGTAGCAGAGTATTCTTAGACATTATTTCATTTACTTTTTTTCCTTTTCTCTTTTTCTTTTTTTTCCTTTTTTTTTTCTTTTTCTTCTTTCTTTAGGTCTCTGGGCTATCCAGCCCCCGGTTCATAGCCTCTAGGTAGTGTCAGGCATGAGCTCCCTCTTGTGTTGTGGGTCTCAAGCTGGACCCACTCCCACAAGTTCTAAGCCACCTTTACCTCAACACATCTTGTAGGCAGGACAAATTGTAGATCAAAGATTTTTGTGGCTGGGTTAGTGTTCTAATACCTCCACTGGAAGCCTTGCCTGGTTATAGAAGTATTACTAGGAATCTTAACTAGGGTCACCCATATAAATTCCTGGGCATTTCCATTGCACTAGGTTTCTTTTTTTTATTGTCAGTAATTTTTCTATTGATATTTATTGAGCTCTACATTTTTCTCTGCTCCACTCTCTGCCTCTCCCCTCTCCCTTCCTCCCTCCCCCAAGATCCCCATGCTCCCAATTTACTAAGGAGATCTTGTCTTTTTCTACTTTCTACTTCCCATGTGGATTAGATCTATGTAAGTCTTCTTAGTATATGCATTCTTGTCTAAGTTCTCTGGGATTGTGGTTTGTAGGCTGGCTTTTTTTTTTTTGCTTTATGTTTTAAAACCATCTATGAGTTAGTACATGTGATAATTGTCTTTTTGTGTCTGGGTTACTTCACTCAAAATGATGTTTTCTAGTTCCATCCATTTTCCTTATCCATTCTTCGATCAAGGGGCATTTAGGTTGTTTCCAGGTTCTGGCTATCACAAACAAAGCTGCTATGAACATAGTTGAGCACATGTCCTTGTGGTACGATTGAGCATCCTTTGGATATATACCCAAAAGTGGTATTACTGGGTCTTGAGGAAGGTTGTTTCCTAGTTTTCTGAGAAATTGCCACGCTGACATCCAAAGGGGTTGTACCAGCTTGCATTCCCACCAGCAATGCAGAAGTGTTTCCTTTTCCCCACAACCTCTCCAGCATAAGTTGTCATCAGTGTTTTTGATCTTGGCCATTCTTACAGGTATAAGATGGAATCTCAGAGTTGTTTTGATTTGCATTTCTCTGATGACTAAGGATGTTGAACATTTCCTTAAGTGTCTTTCAGCCATTTTAGATTCCTCTGTTGAGAGTTCTCTGTTTAGGTCTGTACTCCA
>PVIU01001882.1:118118-192231 GCA_004026605.1 Ondatra zibethicus | reverse complement strand
AGCTGGTACAACCCCTTTGGATGTCAGTGTGGCGATTTCTCAGAAAATTAGGAAACAACCTTCCTCAAGACCCAGCAATACCACTTTTGGGTATATATCCAAAGGATGCTCAATCGTGCCACAAGGACATGTGCTCAACTATGTTCATAGCAGCTTTGTTTGTCATAGCCAGAACCTGGAAACAATCTAAATGCCCCTCGACTGAAGAATGGATAAGGAAAATGTGGTACATTTACACAATGGATACTACACAGCAGAAAAAATAATGACATCTTGAACTTTGCAGGCAAATGGATGGAGATAGAAAACATCATTTTGAGTGAGGTAACCCAGACACAGAATGACAATTATCATATGTACTCACTCATAGGTGGTTTTTAAACATAAAGCAAAGAAAGTCAGCCTACAAACCACAATCCCAGAGAATTAGACAACAATGAGGACACTACGAGAGTCTTACATAGATCTAATGTATATGGGAAGTAGAAAGTAGAAAAAGACAAGATCTCCTGAGTAAATTGGGAGCATGGGTACCTTGGGGGAGGATTGAAGGGGGGAGGGGAGTGACAGGGAGGGGAGCGGAGAAAAATGTAGAGCTCAATAAAAATCAATTAAAAATAACCATAGTAACTAAGACGGAGACAAACATTTGAGCAAACTGACTTTCTGGACCGGGTTCATTGAAGTGGGAAGACCCATTTCTAAATGTGAGTCTCATCATTCTTTGGGTTGGGGTGTCAGACCGAATAAAAACAGCAGGCTGAGCACCAACATTGATCTTCCTCTGCTTCCGGACTGCAGAGCCGTGCAGGGACTCCTGGAGAGAGCCAGAACCCGAGCTGGAGCCACGCCTCACTTCTACAGGCCTCGCAGAAGAGAGGGCTCGGCGGGCCTAGTCTGCTTGTCTTTATGATGAGGAATTTGGATGTTAAAGGAAGCTAGCCCATACTATTAAAATTTAGCCTGTCCTTTGCCTTCTTCCTTAACTCCTGTGTTTGACTCATTCTCAATCTTGAGGGGTTTGTTTCTGTCTTACGTGTTGTAGGTTACGTCAGTAAGAGCCGTCAGCCCACAGGCTACAGTAATCTTATTCATCTTCAGGGCTAAGGGAAAGAAATAATCTATGTTCATTCTGCTGTCTAGTTGTGGCAAGTGACTGCTACTTCTTTAGACAGGTAGTCTCTTTCCTTTAGAGAAACATGCATTTTATGAAACAGAAAGAAAATGATTTGATTAGCATTATCAGAGTCCCTTGCTAAACGCTTATTATCTATGAACACAGATAATCGGGACACGTATCCTGAGATGCCAAGCACACTGCACTGCCTGTCCGTGTCTGTTCTAGCTGCCGCCTTGCCTCCTTAGCCTGTTTTGGAACTCCTGCAGAGCCCACTGACACCCGTGACCGAAAGGTAATGAGTTTAGAAAAAAAAAGGAAGAATCGTCCTGCTCATCCCAAATGCGCTGTGACTTAAATCTTTTGCACCTATTAGGGTGACTCATAGCTCACAGTTGAGTCAGTAATTCAGTAACGGTGCTCTCTCAACAGCAGCTCAATAATTAATTTTCTACCTCCGCGAACAAGCGCTAAGGAATCAATTCCTATTTCCACCCTGCTTTCCCAGCCAGATACAGCTTCAGACGCTCGAGGAGAACACTGTAGTGAAGGGGAGTGTCACATAGTGTCATTGCACAAGTGACCTCTGAGATTATCCAGGACGGGTCCCTCCTGTGACACAGATACAAGAGAGCAGGAAAGGAGACTACTGGCAGAGAGAAACAAAAAATGCATTCGCCGTGTTTCCAGAAGTCAACAAGAATCAGTGGATCAAAGTTTATTGTTTCTAGACTAGCACTGCCTTAAAACAACAACAACAAAACACAAATAAACAAAAAAAAACATATTTTACAGTACTTAGGCAAAATCGAAAGAAATTAGAAAATTCAGTTTAACATTGTTTTTAAGTCGACGGTATGACTTCATGGGAAATAAATGATGGATCGCTTTCTTATTTCTTGTTATCAGCTTACTTTTGTTACTTTTCTGTTTTGTGATTAAAAAAAATACCATGACCAGGGCAACTTATAGAAGGAAACCTTTATTTGACCTTCCAGTTCCAAGGGATAAGGGTCTGTCGTGGTGGGAAAGCATGGCAGCAAGCTGCAGGGACAGCACTCAGAACCTGAGAGATCACAGTTTTTTTACTCTACAGGTGAAGCAGAAAGAACAAACTGGAAGTAGGCAGAGTTACTGTCCCCCTGACCCCCTCAGACAGACTTCCCCCAGCAAAGCTGTACCTCCTAAACTGTCCCAAACAGCATCACCAACTGGGGACCACATTTTCAAATCCCAGAACCTGTGGGGGACATTTCTCATTCAAACCACCACAGCCGTGTTTCAGGCAACTCGTATTAGAGATTCATATTAGTGCCATGTTATCAAAACATAAACTGGCCTTTATGGCCTCTTGTTCCCTACATTCCCTACCTAACCAGCAGAAACTAATGGAAGTGCTCTGTGGATCAGAGGAAGCCCCTCTGTGGATCAGGCACGCCCTTGGCTGGATGTCCCTGATAAGTCCTCTGAGACCCAGAACAGCATCCCCGTGAGGTATTAGGAGCTCCTTCCCTCTCTCTCTCCTTTCTTCTCAAGTTGCTTTCTTCTTTTTCTTTTAATTCTTTTGGACAGGGTCTTGCTATGTAGCCAAGGCTGGCCCTGAACTCACCCTATAATCCAGGCTGGCCTCAGACATACAGAAGTCCTTCTGCCTCAGCCTCCAAAGTTCTGAGATTACAGAGTACGCCACTGTGCCCAGCTAAATAGCTCCTTCCTATGTTTGCCAATGACACCTATAAGACACACAAAGTCTTTCTAAATCAGTGAGGTTAATTTGATAGTCGTGATTTCAGAGCATCATATATTAGAATGTCACAGGCAGCCGTAATGTTTTAATTCTCCAACCGTTTTGTCCTTGGTCCTCTGTGTTTGTTTTAAATTTTTATTTTATTCTTAGTTTTGTGCTGGGGTGGGTGTGCGCTTGTGAGTCCCCCTACCCATGGAGGCCAGAAGAGGGCACTGGATCCCTAGAGCTGGAGTTTTAGGTGTTTGTGTATTGCGAGAAATCCAGGGACGCTTGGGAGGAAAACTTATTAAGGGATGAAACAGGGAACATACACCCACGGATACAGTGGGAAGCGACGCCGTTGCCTCTTCGTCCACCATGGAAGGATGGAGAAAGCTCCAGACCAGGTCACACCGAATGGTGTGTCAGAAACCTTTCATGTCCAAGCGAGAGAGAGCGCGCGACCCTGTCCCCCCCACCCCCACCCCCGCACCTCATTTTTTATTTGGTTACATGTCAGGGAAAATCACACCCATGGCAAATCATCTCCAAATGTCATTGACTAAACGGATCAAGCTCCCACAACAGCTGTGAGCCACCAGATGTGGCTAGGAACAGAATATGAGGTTTCTACGGGGGCAGCCAGCACTCCTAACCCCAGAGCCTTTTCTCCAGTTGTGGGCCCTAGGAACGGAATACGGGGTCTCTACAGGGGCCACCAGCACTCAGAGCCTTTTCTCCAGTTGCTTTGACAATTTGTGCCGTAAACTTTGAGAGTGGAAAATTTTTACCTGCTTATTATCAGTGGAAACCATTTCTACTCATTCTTGGCTTCTCATAACATCTTATGGAAATTAAATAAGGTAAAATCATTTTTCATTAAATGCTAGGAATCAAAATGTTGGTTGCAGCCAACCTCAGATTCTTGAAACAAAATAAGTGATATTTCTTTCTTTGGCTGAGCTTTAAGAACGATTTAAAGATGAATATAAATGCAAAAAGGTGCCCACAGTCATGTTGAAGTTGAAGCTGGACCCTTGATACTTCATAAGGAGTGCATTTCCTAGTTTGAAGAAATCAGCTCTACAGGACTTAAGACAATTAGAGGAACTGAGTATTATCTGGAAATTAAATGTTAAGCAGGGATATATTACCACCTCCCTAAGAATGACAATAAAAGTGGGCTTTTCCAGATACTTTCAACCTTTTTTTTTAATTAATTTTTTTTAAGAAAGCTACCTTTTCTCATTTTACATACCAATCCCAATTCCCATTCCCTCTCCTCCTCCAGGTCCCTTCAATTTACCCAACCCTATCTCACCCCCTATTCACTCCTCAGAGAGGATAAGGCTTCCCATGGGAAGTCAACAAAGTCTAGAGCATTGCTTTGAGGTGGGTCCAAGGCCATCCCCACTATATCTAGACTGAGCAAGGTATCCCTCCAAAGAGAATGGGTTCCAAAAAACCAGTCCAAGCAGTACGGATAAATCCTGGTATCACTGCCTGTGGCCCACAGTCTGCCCCAGCCATACAACTGTCACCCACATTCGAAGGGCCTAGTTTGGGCCTATGCTGGTTCCCCCACTGTCAGGCCAGAGCAGGTGAGATCCTACTAGCTCAAGTCAACTGTTTCAGTGGGTTTCCCTGTAGTAATGAAGAGAGCCTGCTTTTGGTCCCGGCCACCCAGCTCCTGGCCACATGGCTAGCTTAAGCCCTGAAATAATTACACAGAAACTGTATTCATTCAAAACACTGCCTGGCCCATTATATCTAGCCTCTTCTTGGATAACTCTCACATCTTGCTTTAACCCATATCTAGTAATCTGTGTATCACCACGGGCTTGTGGCTTACTGGGAAGATTCTAACCTACGTCCATTTCAGGCCGGAGATTTATTATGGCTGCCTGTCTGTCCTTCTTTTCAGAATTCTGTTCTGTCTACTCTGCCCACCTAAGGGCTGCCCTATCAAAAGGCCAAGGCAGTCTCTTTATTAACCAATAAAAGCAACCCAAATACAGAAGGACCTCCTACAACATTTCCCCATCATAGTTTTGACTCCTTTGCTCATATTGTTGCTCCTCCCTCTCTTTATCCAGCAACTGACGGGAGCAGATGCAGAGATTCAGAGCAGAGCACTGGGCTGAGCTTCCACAGTTCAACCTTTATTTTTGAGACAGGACCTCTCACTGACCCTGAAGCTTATCTGTTCAGCTAGGCTAGCTGGCCAATGGGCTTCTGCCTGTCTTTGCCTGATGTGGACAATGGTCTGTACCCTGTCACTTGTATTTTAAATAAATGCTGATTGGTCAGTAGCCAGGCAGGAAGTAGAGAATTCTGGGAAGAGGGAAGTTTCAGTCTGCAGTTGTCACTCCGACAGAGAGGAAGCCAGACACAGAGCAAGAAAGATGTGACTGCCTCGCCAAAAAAGATACCAAGCCACATGGCTAACATAGACAAGTATTATGGGCTAGTATAAGTTATAAGAATTAATTAATAAGAAGCCTGAGCTACTAAGCCAACCAGTTTATAATTAATGTAGACTTCTGTGTATTTCTTTGAGACTGAACGGCTGCAAGACCAGGTGGGACAGAAACCTCTGTCAACAGAAACCTCGGTCAACATTTGCCCCATCTGCAAGCTTAGGCTGCTACACCTAGTTTTTAAATTGGAGTCTAGGGATCTGAACTCAAGTTCTCATG
This sequence comes from Ondatra zibethicus, assembly GCA_004026605.1. Lineage (NCBI taxonomy): Eukaryota > Metazoa > Chordata > Mammalia > Rodentia > Cricetidae > Ondatra > Ondatra zibethicus. The sequence continues at coordinate 186,689 of PVIU01001882.1, read as the reverse complement.
ATTGTACGGCAGGCACTTTACTGACTGAGCCTTATCTCTAGCCCCCAAGTTAGGTTTCTAAACACTTAACATCTGTGGTAAAACTATGTCACAATAGTAAGAGTTATCTTTCTGGGTGTGCTGGGATTTTTTGTTTGTTTTGTTTTTAGACAGGGTCTCACTATGTAGCCCTGACTGAACTCACTAAGGAGACAAGGCTGGCTTCAAACTCAGGGAACTGTCTAATGCATGTACGATAAAAGGTATGCACCACCATGCCCCACCTAGTAAGAGTTGTATTTTAAACATTACGGCCAATTGGTTGTTATTCTACAATCTCTGCTTGTCTATGTGTTCATATTTTTCAGAATAAAAATGAGTCCCCTCTCAAAGGATGGATGTGTGTGTGTGTGTGTGTGTGTGTGTGTGTGTGTGTGTACATATATCACATAGACAATATGTGAGTTTGCTTTCCTTTGAGGAAACAAGATGGAGGAAAGGGAATGCATCATGACTTGTATGTTTGAAAAGTATGTTATTCCTCAAACAAACAGTTACTCTGATGAGCTACACTGCTTATCACCAAGAAGGCTTTGTGTTGCACCCTGCACAATGAATAAACAGTGAACCACCAGGTGTTGGGTTTCACCCTGTACTCCCAAATGTCAGGGAGCAGGGAGACCAGTGTGGGCAACATAGCAGGATCCTGTCAGAGATAATGAGGAGAAGGACCGGGAGAGGCAGAGGGAGAGAGATCTATTTCTAAGTCTAATTCAATTCTACGTGCTTATTTTCTAACCACTGTCAGAGACGAACTTGAAGCAATCAAAATCATTTTGTTATTGCTAAGATCTGAACCCAAACAATCACAAGATTAAAACTTTATTTTACTTAATTTGATGAATTTCAAATGTATGCACTTGCATTAGGAAGGAGTGGGGGGGGAGATGGTGAGGCTAGCAGGGCTCTCTGAATGAGGAGCTGCACAATTGAAGTCAGCTAATAGGATTTCCAGCAGGGAGTGATTTTCCTGACTCTGTGATCTGATTTCCTTTGATGTTTGCATTACAGTAATAACATTAGCAGCATCCCAAACAACATTAATGAAATCTTAGACTTGCCATACGTGAGCACACCTCTGTCATCAAATTTGAGTCTCTTCTACAGCTTTCTCTTAGGGATGCTAGCTCAGTGTTGGGGGGAAAACCTAAGGGTAAAGGTCAAACTTCATTTGCAAATTCTGGGCCAGTGCTCCTGCCTCCTTTGTCATTCCTATACACTCTGCCTACTTAGAAGCCGAGGTGAGAAAATGGGTAGTAGTTAGGACCAAACCCAGGACTGAGGACTTAGGCGGATCCTGATGAGGGAGAGTAGTGATGGACCTTAATGTACAAACAGTTCGTGCTCACACGTCCAGAACATCACTTCGGAGCCATTTAGAAAGAAAACAATGCCATCCAAATGAACCGAGGACTCCAATCACTACCTGCAATTTCATTAACAGCCAGGCAGTAAAGAAATATTGAACTGTGTCTTTAAAAAGCTTTTCAATGAATAATTAACACCCAGAAGGAGAGAAAGGGAGAGTCACCACCCTGTCTTCACTGTCATATAAATTTGGAATCTGAAAATTCATCTCTCCCCAGAAATGTTTCAAACATGGGAAGACAGGCTTTTGCTCTCCACTAATTCATGCCTCGCTTCAACAGTGAACCTACGGGAGTGGACTGTGTGTGAGTACCCAGGCTAAAATCAGGGTCTGCCAGAAATGGATTATTCTCTGTGTATATGTGAGTGCAAAGAAAAGCCTTGGTTCTAGGTCAGATGGCAAGACAGGAAGACGGGGAGGGTGCAGAGTGGGAATATAGGCAACTGGTAACTTAAGTATGTGCGTTACCTAAAGTCTACAGCTAGGAAAATCACTACTGGATAAGAAACTAGTAAAGCAAATGATTACTAACCACAGCCAACCAAAACCAGAAAGGCTCTGTGCCGTGACGGGTTCTGCCAAAGGAGTCACCACCCGCTTACCAGGCCACCCCTCAGCATTTCAAGGACAAGCCAATGGATGTTCTGTCTGCAGATACTGGGATTGCTTGCAGGTTTTATTAAAAGCACTTCAAAAAGGAGTAGTGAACAAAAACCAGGGAAATGTTGATGACCCATTGTGGCTGAATGATTTTGAGGTTCAGCGATAGGATTGTAGGTTTCAAAAGCCATAAGGTATTCACATCAGCAGGCCTTGTCGGGCCCTGATCCCAGAGCCAATTACAGTGGAGCAGTTCATTTGAAAGGCAAAGTTCTGAAAATCATTTTGTTTTCTTTCTGCCGCGTTCAATTACCATCTCGTTTAAAAGATTCCACTTCCACCTGGATCTGAAGGCTCACTCAGAGCATGGGTGTAGCACAGATGAGGGTAGCTTAGTTGGGTTCCAAGTAGAAGTCTCTGAGGACTAACAGTTTGTTCAGAATTTTCTTATATAATTTCACACATCTTGGCTAACGCTTGTTGAATTTATTGAGTCCTCTTGTGCTCATAGAGTGTGCCTGGTTAGCTTGTGGTCTCTTTCTCTCTCTCTGTCTCTGTCTCTCTCTCTCTTGTGTGTATGTGTGTGTGTATAAATTACGAGTGTGAGGAAGGCAGCTGTTGCCTGCCCATGACTTTAAGAGCTCAGCTCAGTGATGATTCACAAATATCCAGAAGCATATTACATTATCAATTTAATATTTTGGCTGAGTCAAGACACATTAATTCTGTCTAGGAATTGAAGAAATAGATTTTTGATAAGGGATAAAACATAAGAAAACAAGTGACTTAGGAGAAGGGATGTCCCCGGGCAGCAGAGGCCAGAATTGGGGACTTCAATTTGGCTTTCAATTTCTGGCAGCTAAGAGAGAGAGAGAGAGAGAGAGAGAGAGAGAGAGAGAGAGAGAGAGAAAGGAAGAGAAAAAGAAAAGAAAAAGAAAAAAGAAAGGTAGGAAACATTATTTCTTGTTTCCCTGAGAAAAAGGAGGTGTTCATGTCTGTCCACAGTGGCAATGTTATTAGCATCATGAATAATTTACGGACAACATCAATTCAACAAAGACACAGTTTACCTGCTCCAACCTAAGACAAATTTATTTTTCCATATTAAGTGTATTAACAACAGGTTGTGAACAATAGCTATCACATGTAGCAGAGATGATTTTTGTTCTATTTGTAATATAAATAGAGCACCTGAGTCCAAAATGTGTTTGAGATAACATCCTTTTATTGTTCCAAATATCTTACTCTTTCATTATTTTGAGAGCTTCCAAATGTATAAAGTCAAAGGATCCAGGTCCTGGAAGGATGGCTCAATGGGTAAGAGTGCTTGCTTTATAAGCATGAGGCCCCAAGTTCAAATCTCCAGCACCCCTTTAAACAGCTGAGCGTGGCCACCTGTAACCCCAGTGTTGGTGCGCTAGGTAAATCCTGAACGCTTGCTGGCCAGCCTTCCTAGCTGAAGGTTAGCTTTCAGTTCAGTCCGTGTTTCTGCCTCACTGGCGTGGGGTGGAAAGCAATAGAGGGCTGCACATAAAGTCCTGCTATGGACTCTGCGTGCCTGCGCTCATGTGTGGGCACCTACCCACTCCTGTACATGTAATTAAAAGAAAAAGACCTACTTCTGTGAGAATGGCCAACTATAACATAGATTCACAAGGAAATATTTTGCAGCTATTAACTGTAATATGTACAAGAGAATATCCAGATTTAATATCATTAAAAGGTTTTATCAGGGTAGTCATAGAACGGCTCTCTCATTTTCTTGCTTGTTAAGTGCATGCTCTGGCCTTTTAAGGACACACTCAAACTTTACCAAGCAAGTTTATCAGAAGCAGTTCTGACGATGACACCTTTCAGTGAATCACAGTAGCAATCAGTATTTGATTCTCAGCTTGCGCAGCTGATCAGGTGGCAGGCCTGTCTCCTGGCATGGAGAAGGAGAAGGAGCAGGTCAAAGGGGGAATGGCCTTGAACTCAGCTCTGAGCATGTGAGATGTGGTTTCTTTGCTGCGGACAAATGGTGCTGTCAAGTACACATGCAGCTAGCGGGCAGGTCAAGATTGGACATGAATTAAGAAACGACAGTGACCATTTAGTTGATTGCTAAAGACACAGGTCTGGATGACTGGAAGGATCTTAAACAAATTGTTAACAGGAGATTCGTTGATGTAAGTTTTTCTAACATATGTCTTATTACTCTTTAAATGTATTGTGTCTAATGTATGTCATATTATTTTAATATAAAACAATGATTAAGGCCGGGCGGTGGTGGCGCACACCTTTAATCCCAGCACTCGGGAGGCAGAGACAGGCAGATCTCTGTGAGTTCAAGGCCAGCCTGGGCTACAAGAGCTAGTTCCAGGACAGGCTCCAAAGCTACAGAGAAACCCTGTCCCGAAAAACCAAAACAAACAAAAAAACCACACACACAAAAAAACAGTGATTAAATTGTACCATTAAGATGCCATATTAAAATGGATTTATATTATTTAATATAAAAATATATAATCTCAAGCTCTTCTTTCACTAGAATTTCTAGTATGTTCTTATTCACTTGAGTTAAGTGAACTGATAGACAATTTCTATTTTTTTGTTTAGTTTTTTGTTTGGTTGGTTTTTGAGACATGGTTTCTCTATGTAACAGCCCTGGCTGTCCTAGAACTAGCTCTAGACACTAGACTGGCTTCAAACTCACAGATATAAACCCACCTCTGCCTTCCAAGTGCTGGGATTAAAGGCATGTGCCACTACCGCCCAACAATTAGACAATTTCTAGCTATATTATATAGGAATATAGTTATTACATGATCACTAACAGCAAGCATACCTAAACCATGGGCGGGAAAGACGCCAGGCTGCTGAGAGCCTGAATTTATAGGTCGCAATGTCTGAGAAAACGGCGCTTGTCTCATGGTACCCCACTGCTTGAGAACACAGCATCTGGTTCAGCGATCAGGAAAAAATTAGTGTCGTGTCACATGACATATCAGACCACATCTGGGGTCCTGAACTTAACTCTGTATTCCCAGGAAGCCACATTTAAATATGCAGTCCAAAGCTGTTTTCAAAAATAGGGCCTATAACTCTGTTGCTATAATGCTAAAAGAAGGGGCAAAAACGTTGAGGAGAAAGAAAAACAATAACAAAACATAAAAACATGGGAATGATTTAAAGATATCAGATCATAATAATCTGATCAAACAAAGGGAACTAATCTTTAAAGATTTCTCTATTTTTGGTTTATGTATGATTGGTTTTTCCTGCATGTGAGTCTGTGTGCCATGTGTATGCAGTACTTGTGGGAGCCAGAAGAGGGCATCAGATTTCCCCTGGAACTGGAGTTATACATGGTTCAGAGCTGCCATGTGGCTGCTGGGAATTGAAACCAGGTCCTCTGGAAGAACAGCCAGTGCTCTTAACCACTGAGCCATCTCTCCAGCTCCTGAAAAGATCATTTTTAATGTAGTTTTAAAATCAAGTTTAAAGTCAGTGCATAAAGTAGAGGGTTTCATTGTGGCATTTTATACATGGTTGTCACTATGTCCATTCTCATTGGTGTTTCCTTCTCACTGCTGTCTTCTTTCCCCCATTGTCCCCTGGCTGGGTCCTTTCCTCCAATGTCATGTCACATGTATCTCATTCCCAATCCTTCCCCCTACTGAGTCTCAGTCTCTGTCTCTGTCTGTCTGTCTGTCTGTCTGTCTGTCTCTCTGTCTCTCTCTCTCTCTCTCTCTGTCTCTGTCTCTCTCTCTCTCTCTCACACACACACACACACACACACACACTTTCAAAGCTAAGTTCCATATGTAAAATAATGTGGTATTTGTCTTTCTAAATTTGGCTTATTTTGCTTAACATGTTTCTAAACTTCATCCATTTTCCTGCATGATTTCACTTTTCTTTCTGACTGAGTAAAACTCCATTTTGTATATGTAGCCCATTTTACATTCATCTGTTTATCAGCATGCAAGCTTGTTTCATTTCCTGGCTATTATGAGTACAGCAATAATAAGCATGGTTGTACAGATATCTCTGTGGTATGCTGGTTCATAATTCTTCAGGTATTTCCCGGAGCAGCACAACCAGATCACACAGTAGCTCTATTTTCCATTTCTAAGGACCCCCCTGTACTGATTTCATAATGGTTATACCAGCTTACATTCATACCAACAGTGAATAAATAAGCTTCTCTTGAGGTTGGAGATATAGCTCAGTTGGTAGAGTATTTTTCCTAACATGCATAATGACTAAGATTTGCTCTCCAAGACCAAATAAGTCAAGTATGGTGGTATAGATAGATAGATAGATAGATAGATAGATAGATAGATAGATAGATAGATAGATATAGATAGAAATACAGATAGAGAGGTGATCTAAGTATGGGTATGGATAGAGATCTATAATCCAACACTCAGGAGGGAAAGGCAGGAGGATTGGAATGTCAAGGTCACCTCAGTTGCATAGCAAGCTGGAGACAGCCTAAGTTCCATGAGAGACCCTGTCTTAAAAATAAATAGATACTTTTAAAGAGTTTCTCTTTCCCCACATCCTTGTCAGCAAGTTTTCTTGATTACTGCCACTCTGACTGGAGTGAGATATAATCTCAAAGCTGTTTTAATTTGCTATAAGCCAAACTCAATGGCTAATCATGTCAAACGGTTTTCTCAAGTATTTTCTGTGTACTTGCATTTCTCTTTGGAGAAATATCTATTCAGTTTATTAAAGCTTATTCTTATGATTTTTAACATAGTGCTATTCTTTGCGTTCTGGCCCTGGCTTTATTTATGTATATTTGTTCACTTCTGTAGTCTGTGTACGTGTGATGCCTGTGTGGCAGTGGGCGGTAGCACACATGCTAAGTCACACATGTGGAAACCAGAGGACAGCTTTGTGCAGTTGATTCTTTCCTTTTACGTTTATGTGGTTCTGGAGATTGCAATAAGATTGCCAGACGTGTGTGGTAAACACTTCTACTGCTGGTTTACAAGCCACCCCGACCTTCAGACAGAGTCTTGCTGTGTAGCCCAGAATGACTTTGAACTTGAGATCCTCCTGTCTCTGTCTTCTGAGTACTGAGATGATAGGTGTGCACCCAAGTCCAGGTTAAATTTTTATTATAGCATTTAATTTGCTGTAGGAGGAGAGTCATGCAGATGGGAGAATCTCCTAATAATTGATTATTCTTTGAGATAGTTTAATTTCTCATAAAGGCTAATAGAAAATCTGAAAGAAGTGGGGATGAGGATTCCAAAAGGATGCAACAGAACATTCCATGGGGGTCACAGCTCTTGCGTTTATTAGGAGAGTGTGGAGTGGTCCAGTATGTCCCAAGTGGGCAGATAGAGACTGACAACCACTGTGTGTCACTTGGTATATTATTTCTCAACCCAGATTATTTTTGCAGTGTTGGGGATCAATCTCAAGGCTCATACAAGGTAGGTAAGCATGCTACCTTGAACTGCAGCCTTTAAACCAAATTCTTTTCATGTAGTGGATAGTTCTGTGTCTACTTGACACAAACTAAAGGCATTTGAGAGGAAGAAACCTCAATTGAGAAGATGCCTCTATAAGACTGGGCTGTAGGCAAGCCTGTAGGGCTTGATTAGTGACTAGTGGGGGAGGACCAACCTATTGTGGGTAGTGCCACCCCTGGGCTAGTGGTTCTGGGTTCTATAAGAAAGCAGGCTGAGCAAGTCATGAGGGACAAGCCAGTAAGCAGCACCCCTCCACAGCCTCTGCATCAGCTCCTGCCTCCAGGTTCCTGCCCAGTTTGAGTTCCTGTCCTGACTCCCTTCCATGGTGAACAGTGATATGAAAGCATAAGGCAAATTAACCGTTTCCTCCCCCAAGTTGCTTCGGTCATAGTATTTCATCACAGCGGTAGTATAACCCAAACTAAGACACTCTTATAACCCAGGCAGGCCTTGAATTTGCCATCCTCAGCCTCAACATACTGAACAGCTGCAATTTACAGATGTGCGTCTTACCAGATCAGACTTGAAAATGACCTCTGGTAATTGATGTGTCCCATTTGCCCAGTAGATGCTACCAGTGCGGCTCTGTGTTCGCCTGGGTTTTAATACAGCTAATCCAGGGAAACTTTGTGTAAGAAGGGCCCAATAAAGTAAGGCCCCTCTAGAAGCCTCTATTCCAGAAATTCTGCCTTGTAGGCAAGCATTTGTTGCTGTTTTCCTAGTCCTTCAGTTTGGATGCTCGTAGGGGGCTGACTGTATTATGTAGCGAGCACTGAAGATACAATGAAAGTTTTCTGTGAGCTTCTGTGCTAAGCATCATTTACTGGGGCGCTATTTAATACCACGAGATGCTAATGGAGTGAAATGCATGGGGCAGCACGGCCAACCCTTCTCTGTGCTTTCTTCCTCTCCTCCAACACCAGCTTGCCATGATTGTTACGTTCTGTTCACCTCCCTTTTACCAACCACAGGTTTCCAATGCGGGCAAGGGGTGCGCCATTTACTCTCTTTTTAACTTAGTGATTAGAACACTGGTCTGTAACTCAAGAGCCCCGTGACATTCTATGCATTCATCCAAGTGCACACTGTTTTCAGTGCAGCAGGGAGAGGGGCCTGGAACACAGTAGCACAATAGACAACCTGAGGCCATTGATTTCGTCCCACAGTAACCATTATTTCAATTTAAGCTCTTTATTTCCCTATGAAACAAGATGGAATGTTTCTTTTCACGACCTAATTCGCATTTTGGTTCATGTTGGTGATGTTTTTCTACAAATACCAAAATTCAGAGTTTAACAAATGAGTTAGAGTTCTAAGGAGAAAGAACACACTGAATTCCTTGGCCCTACTAAGGGCGAGTGTAACAGTAGCAGTTAATGGCTGAGGATGCTGGCATTAGTGTCCTCCCATCCAATCTCATGTTTCACGTCCCCTGACTTATTTGCCTCCATCAAATCAAATCAAATCAAAACTGTCAAACTGCATTTGAGTTTTTGTCCACATACATTTTTTTGAAATTTTATATGAACTTTATGATTTTTCCAATATATAAAAGAAAGCAGAAAATGAAATAACTAGGAACAATAAAAGTTTGGATTCTATCCATGGGCTTTGCTAAGATGTCAAAAGTGGGAGAATATTCCAAGCAGGTTTATTTCCATGGCTGGAAGGTAATTTTCATACTACAAGAGGAGAAAAGTAACCATCAATGTCCCCCAGCTACAAACCCTGTGACATACAAAGTGACCTGCTCATAAGAGAGATGGGTGCCATTGTGACGCAGATGCTTCAGGAGTAGCCAACCACTTTTTAAATTGGATTTAAGGCCCAATCCATGAGATGGAACGCATACTTGACACTGCAAAAGTGGCCAAGAACCTGAGACCAGATAGATCATGGGCCTAGAGGAAAATCTACTGCTTTTATTCTGCTAAAGGAACATATCAATAAAATAACTCCTCATGGCATAGTGCTATGCCCATATGTAAGAGCCTTCATCAGCTATCATCAGAAAAGCTTCTTTCTGCTATAGATAGTAATTAGCACAAGGACTCATAACTGGAAAATATGCAGATAGTGAGAGACTTTGGAACATTCAGTCTTAAATGTCTTCATCAAAATCCTCACCTCAAATCTCAGGAATCTATGGAGCGGGGTGGGAAGAAAGGAGATCTTACAATCCTGTCCCTGGCTACAGAGTTGAAGGAACTTGCCCATCTGTAAGTCAGCAAAGCTGGCTTCCACATACAGGCACCCAGGGAGGAGGAAGGAAGGCCAGAGTGGATGTATAGGAAACAGTGTCTTCCAGACACAGAGGACTAATACACTTATGACCTCACAGAGACTGACTGCACAGGTCCAAACCAGACAAAGGCCCAGTACTGTGAAGGGGAATTAGGCACAGAGTCCCACCCCCTACCAAGAATCTTTTTGCAATTGATACCTGCTGGGAAGGAAGAATCAGTTTTCTCCAATGTACTGTCAGTGAGTATATCTGCCAATAGTCAGCCAACATGAAAAGGACTCCATGTACTTTTTTGTGCACTTTTGTTGTTTTGTTTTTGCTTTTGTGTTTTTTTGTCTTATTATTTGATTTTTAATTTGTTTTTCCCTTCCTTCCTTCCTTCCTTCCTTCCTTCCTTCCTTCCTTCCTTCCTTTCATCTTCTTTTTTTGAGAGAGGAAAAGAAAATGAAGTTGGGTTGGTAGGGAAATGGGGCAGACTTGAAATGAGTTGGGAGAGAGAAAATAATATATGCTCAAAATATAATGTATGAAAAAATAGTTAACATAAAATTTTTTAAAGAGTTAATCCTCCTTTCATATGCCATGAAGGCCTCCCATCCAGGAATCAGACCAGCTGGCCTTCCTTCCTCCTCTGCTGGTGCCGGTACACTGAAGCCAACTTGGCTGACTCACAGATGGACAAGTTCCTTTGACTCTGTAGCCAGGGACAGACCTGGTGGGAGGATTTACACCATGGAAACTGACCGATGCTACACTTCAGGCTTTGTTCATTAGCTTTTGCTCTTTAGGACATGTGAGTTAACAGCACAGCATTTCTCAGCAGCTCACAGACAGATGCCCCATCGTGTGTCCTTAAAGTGCTTTTAAAGACCAGTGTGACATCTCTAGTCGATGTCAGGGATGGGACTGTATTTTGGGTGCTCCTCCTCCCCCCGAAACTGGATCTCTATGTAATTCAGCTAGCTTTGAACTCTCCATCTTCTTGCCTGAGTTACACAGTGAAGTGTTTTTTGCTAAATCTCCAGAGTGTTGGGCATACTGTATGCATTTAAAAGGTGTTTCCCACCAATCTAAAGGAGCATGCTGCCTTGTCTTCTTACTCTAGCAATGCCTTAACAGCATCCATTTTGTCTGGCTGACTCCCGACCAGTGGAATGAACAGCCAGACTCAGGATTCTTCCCGGATCACACTTTATTGGAGAGCACTCGGTTGAGGAAAAACGGGAGGCAAGAGAGCCTCTAGGTTGAAGGGAGAGCAGGAGTCGAGAGAGAGAGAGCTCTAAATGGCGGCTGCTTATATAGGGAGATGTGACGCAACTCGCACCTTGATTGGCTGCTAAGTCCCGCTGGCACCAGAGTCCTCGGGATTGGTTAGGGACACCTAGGTTATTGTGCATGCGGGAAGCGCCTGGACGCTCAGTCCTGAAGCATTGCCAAATATGGAATTGTTTTACCTCCAAACTGCAAGGATGCAAGCGTATGGCTCCCTGCAATTTTGCCTTGTGGAATTTGTATCTTGCCTTTTTAAATATGATTTGAAATTGCTCTGATGGGTAGTTTCTTTCCTTCTCTGTATGAAGTAGTTTCATAAGCATCACAATGCTAAGCACTCTTTGCCTACAGAGACCCACCCCGGGGAATGATGGTCTCTTGGGGCCAATGCACTCCCTGGCATTGCTGAACTCTATGGCAAAAGCTACCAGCTCACGCTCCCTGACCAGTGGGTCTTTTTCAAGAGTTTAGCTTGATGCTTTTTCACAATGGAAAACAAACAAACAAACAAAAAACTAAACCAAACCAAAAACCTTCATGTTACTTTGAAATAGGGTTTCATGTAGCCCAGCCTAACTTAGAATGGACTTTGTAGTCAAGGATGACCATGGACATCTGATCCTCCTGCTTATATCTCCCAGTCCTGGGATTTCAGGTGTGCATTGCTGCTGCCGGTTCTGTCCTTGAGAATGTTGGGGAAGGTTGAGGGCAGGTGACATGAGAAAGGTTCTTCTGGATCTGCAAAGGTTCCTAGAGGGACCACAAGGTAAAACAGGTTCAGACTCAGCCAGTAAGAGTTCTAAACGTGTTTCTCAGAGTCGCGACCTTTTCACATCTTCCTTTCTGCAGTCCTCCTATTTGTAGTCCGTGGTCATTCTCCTGCTAAGTTCTTAGCCTAAAACAGAATGTTATGTCTTCTTCCTCTTCTTCTTTGCCATCCCTCCTCCTCCTCCTCCTTCTCCTCGGTACCCGAGGATCAAATCCAATGCTTTGTGCATGATAGGCAAGTGTTCGACTGTTAAACTACACCCCCAGCTCCAGGCTGAGACAGGGTCACTCTATGTAGCCCATGTTGGCCTTGACATCCACCCTCCTCTTTCCACAAGCCCTAGGGTTATAGGCAAGTCCCGCCACACCATGCTCTTGAGCCATTTGGTTTAGGCAGCCATTGAGGAGACGCAGATCACAAAACAAAAGTTGAAGCATCCTCATTTGAATTCAGACACGTGAGACAGATTTTATTAGCTCTGGGGGGTCTTGGAGAGGATGCAGTGCATCATGCACCAGCATCCTTTAGCAGGTGGCAGAAGCTGAGCATGTCAGCCCAGAAGTTAGGAGGTGAAAACAAGAAGATTTAAATATGAAGCCAGAGTGGACTACAGAGCAAGATTCCCTTTCAAGGTTTTAAAAACAACAACAAAACAGAATGGGGATGGGGAGAGGGGGGTAAAAGGAGATACAGGAGAGAGAAACAAAAATATATGATTTCTTCTCCCCTGATTGGCGTCTTTATTTCAACAGGCCACTATAATGTACAATAACCTTGCTTGTTTTTAATTTCTTAAATGAAGTTCTCCTTATATATAAAAAACAGAAATTATGCTTTTCTGTCTATCCTGAGATGTTTAAAGTCGCCCACTGGCCTTCTTTTCTGAGGGTGGAGGAAGAACAGGATGCTTTCTGATAGGCCTGTCTACTGTGTTTAAAGTCACCCATTGGCTTTCTTTTCTGTCAGTCATATCTGGGGTGGGGGGAAACAGGGTGCTTTCTGATAGGCCTGTCTACTGTGTCCATGAACCATTGAGAAGCAAGACATAGCCATTTCCCCCAAACTCAAACCACTTGGCTTGCTTTCAGTGTGGAAAGTTCCTTTGAATTCATCCACTGCTCTCTGCCCTTCCCACTGCCTGTTAAGCAACAAAACAAAACAAAAACCTGATCCCTCCAGGAGGTGAGAAAGCAATCAAATTTCCCTCAATTTGCTTATCCAGTAGTTTCAAATCCTTGCTCTCAAAGGCACTGTACAGTAACGTCTTTCTCCCTGGACCATGTAGTGACAGGTGGAGAAGCAGGGGCACCATACCACCCCAGTGGGCAGTCTGCAGGGTCTCATTTCCATTTCCAGATCCAACTTTGTGAAAACACCAGATCACTCCCATCTGGCTTTCTGGAACCCAAGTCCATGTGGTTCCCAGGGCATGGTAACTCTCTTAGGGTTTATATTGCTGTGAGGAGGCACCACAACCACAGCAACTCTTACAAAAGAAAACATTTCATTGGGGCTGGCTTACAGCTCAGAGGTTCAGCCCATTATCATCATGGTGGGGTATGGTGCTGGAGAAGGAGCTGATTTCTTCTCCCCTGATTGGCGTTCTATATCTGCATCAGCAGGCGGCAGGAAAGAGAGTGAAGCCACTGGCCTGGCTTGAGCATCTGAAACCTCAAAGCCCACCCCCAGGGACGCACTTCCTTCAACAAGGCCACACCTACTCCAACAAGGACACACGTCCTAATGGTGCCACTCCCTATGGGGGCCATTTTCATTCAAACCCCCACAGTAACCATAGGCCTTTGTAGAGTCTTGGTGTTTCTTCAGTTATAGAGTAACTGAATCATGCCCCACCCCACTGGTTCACCTGTAATTAGTTTTCTTGGTTGAATTAAAACAGAGAAAATAGGCAGGATTCTTTTTAAACTATTTTCTCTGTTTTACTGAGTACCAGAGGCCAGGTCATTGTGTATGCTAAGCAAGTACTCTACCTCTGAGCTATATCCTAAGCTCTTAGGTGTTTGAGACAAGGTCTTTCTATGTAGACAAGATTGGCCTTGAAGTCCATCCTCCTGCATCCACACATGCTGAGATTATAGTGAGTATCACCACACCACATTTTGGACCCATTTACATAAAGGTTGACAAGACCCTGGTCAGAAAACCAAAGCTGATCTCTTTCTAGCTTGAGTGCAGGCAGGCTTGCCGAATGGGGGCAATGGAAGCCAGTTTAATGGTTCGGAAAACAGCATGGGCTCCTTCAAGAAAACTCCCACTGAGAGAGAAGGGCAACTGGCAAGACAAGCCAGGCCCAGCAACAACACCCAAGCAACATTCATGTCAGTGCTTAATTCAGTGCCAAACTGAATAACATGACAAGATTCTATCTCACAATAAAAAATAAGGCAGTGGGCTGGGAAGATAGCCTAGTGACATAGTGCGTAACTATGTGCATAGAACTGGTTTCCATTCTCAGCACTGAAAAGAAAATCTAGGGAGTTTCTTAAGCAGCTGGATATTCCATGTCCTTGTATTATTATAAACACATCTATCTGCTGCTGAAAATTCTCTAATACAGCAAGTGTTTGAGATAGTGTATAAGGGATGCAAGCCCGGTATGTTGATGCATGTTTCTTAACCCACACTCAGAAGGCTCTTGAGGAGCTCGAATTCATGCCCAGCCTTGGCTAAGAGGTAAGCTCTGTCTCATAAAACAAGCAATTTTAGTTATAAAGACTCTGACTGTATGAAATTTCATTTGTTCCTGTGATGCCGTAATTCTTGACAAAACAACAAACAAAAGAGAAAAGATTGGCCTTATAAGATTCTGGGTGTTCAAAAAAAATCTCTATATAGTTGTGTTCAATGTGTCCCAGTAACAACGTCTGAGGTCCCAGTGGCAGGATGGGAACTTCAGAACTACTCACCTCTTCCCGCTCACCTGTCCTGAGAACACCTCCAAGCCGGCATCCCGAAGATGCTACTCATGGCTCAGGCCCTCAGACCAGGAGTTTGTTCCAGTTGCTTAGCAACATCAGTTTTTGCTGCTGTCTGGATCAATGGTATCATGACAGGAGAAGATCCATTTGCTCTGAACAAAGACAGGTGGGTTGCACTTCCAGGTCACTGCCAAAATATTTTTGCCATTGTGTGCCTGATCTACCATTTTCTCATGGCTGTAATAAAACACCTAGCAGATGAAATACAGCAGAAGAGAGGTTTATTTTGCCTCTGAGTTTAAGGGGGGGTATGGTCCATTATAGTAGGATGCCATGTCAGCAATGGGAGTGTGAGGAGGCTGATCACTCACATTCAGGGTGAGTCTTCCCTTCCTCATTAAACATCTCTGGAAACATGCACACAGACACACCCAGGAGGGAGTTTCCTAAAAAGATTCCACATCTAGTTAGGACGACAATGGAGATTACATCGCCCACGACGCATGAAGAACTGCTACCGACAACCTTGCACAGCAACAGTAGCTACCACTGCTAGCAACCCATGAAGGAAGGTGGTGGCTGGTGTGGCGCAGCCACTGAGGCCTCAGAGAATTTGCTGTCACTGTGGAGAAGCCATGATTGACAACTGAAGTTTAGGACAGCCACCACTACAGAGACAAGGACACGCTGGAACACGGTACCAGTTCCATTATGTGTTAAACTTAGCAACTAGCAACCTAGATGTCAGAGGCTGACATGCTCTTGAGAGTGT
Source organism: Ondatra zibethicus (assembly GCA_004026605.1). Lineage (NCBI taxonomy): Eukaryota > Metazoa > Chordata > Mammalia > Rodentia > Cricetidae > Ondatra > Ondatra zibethicus. Next base: position 171,210 of record PVIU01001882.1, on the reverse strand, counting down.
TGAACCAGCTCTGTAGCGATGCAGGAGAAAAAGCAACACAAAACATCTATAACCAAAGCCGGCTGCAGTTTTGACAGAGAGCAGCATGAGATCCGGTTGGCATTGCAAGCACAAGGACCTAAGTTCAGATCAGCACCAGCATAAAAATCTGCACGTGCCCATGTGTGCTATAGCGGCAGTTCTGGGAGATGGAGACAGCAGGATTCTGGGCCTCACTGCACAGAGAGTTTTAGCTGAACTGATGAACTCCGGGGTCTGACAGAGGCCCTGTCTCAAAGGCTAAGGTCGAGAGTGATGGAGGTGGGCAGCCAATATTGACCTCTGATCCCCACATAAACGTGCACTCATGTGCACCTGCACACAATGTGTGCACACACATCTCCCAAACTATTACTCAGTAAATTTTAAAGGAGGAAAATTCTTCCCTATAAGAAAAAAATCAATAACTAGAAATCTCATTTATTAGCAATTTACATTTTCCCAGATGGCATATTAACCTTCGGCACTTTCCAGATAACTAATAACAATGTGGGAGGTCACATGACTTTCCCATCCCCTGTAGCTCATTGATTTCTCCATCACCCGAGCCACATGGTCTATGTCAGTCCCAGCTCTTGCTGCTCACATCAAATTTCTCAACAGGCTGTCACCACGTCTACGTGTTCCATTTAGCATGAAACCATGCACTCGACACTCCATATGTGCTAAGATCATACTGGCTACTTCCAGAGAGACATTCTCTAGTCTTTCAAATATTTGAGGCATTTTTAGATTCTTTTAGTCAATTTGTTAAAGGAAATATTCACATTATTTTTTTGTATGTGTTATCATCAGTAACTAACCTCAGCTGTTCTCAGTTAATATCAAACCCACCTTTTCTAAGTCAGTAAATTTGAGGGAATTGGCTATTCAATAATGTGAAATTCAATAAAGTGAAATTGATGCTTTCAGAGCATCGATCTTTGGTGCATTGATCTACAGAATCAGTGTAAAGGAACCAAGGCAGCTGAATACGAGGCTTAAGCTACACCGAACAATTCCTACCAAATATAAACATGCATTGACAGTTTTGAAGTATTTGGCTAAAGAATACTCCAATGGAAAACACATCAGAACCCATCACCCGTAATGTCAATGATCAATTCAGGACACACCCTGGAAGGATGCAGATGGTGGAGAAGTATCTATCACGATTGATCCTATAGTGAGCTTGTAATTAGCCGAGACAGCCCCAGATGCTGCCAATAGACACTTTTCTGGCTGCTAGGTCTCACACTAGCTTTCTTTTCGGTGGCCTCTCATAGATACTTCGCCCCATGGTCTTGGGAAGAGGTTTCTGCTCATTATGAGCCATAATAGCCATATTGTTAAGTTTTGGGTTTTTCTCAGTTGTTTTGTTTTGTTTTGTTTGAAGACAATCTCATTTAGTCAGACTGGCCTTGGACTCAATATGTACCAAAGATGACACTGAACTTTTGATCCCTCTGCCTTCACTTCCCAAATGCTAAACTGAGCCACTGCCATCAGGGGTCTGGAGGTTAAGCCTAGACTGGGGTCTTGTGTATTCTAGAAGAGCATTCCACTGCTGAGCTACATCCGCAGCCGCCGTAATAATCATCACTCATGTAATATATTACTCTCCAGAATAACACACACCTTTGTCTGTAGTAATGAGGCAGTGAACCAGTCATGTCATGGTAAACTCTTAACCAAAAAGGAGAATTTTATCGCACAGTGTAAATGAGTATTTGAATACTTCACCTGAAATGCCAACTTTCTATATTTCTGTATTGTTTCCTTATAGAAATTTCAGTCAAGTCAGGAATCAGACTTACTACTCAGACTGCCAGAGCCCTGGCCCAGGCTGGTTCTACGAGCACCGTGTTTTCAGGAATGGTCAGCTGCCACAGTGCTGCAGCCTCCCCTAAGGCGCTGAGCAGCAGCTCTGAGCACAGATGTACTTGGCCAAGAGCAAAGCTGAGATGGGAGTGCCTGGATGGCGTTTGATTTATCAGAATTCAAACTGGCAGCATCCATGAAAATCAAGGCGTTAGTAACTTCCCTGAGGAGAGAAGAAATCCAAAGTGCTGCTGGCTACAAAGGCAAGCAATAGCGCGGCTCACAGACAGGATTTCATGTGCTGTAGTCATCTAGTATGTGTGATACTTATTTGAGATGCCAGACCAGTTTGCACCATTCTAGTTTACTACTGGACACAATGCAAAGAACCATTAACCAACCTTTAGCTATGCTCATCCTGGTGACCAGTGAAGATTCCTCTCACTATTCTTTCTGAATGGTAGGAATTCCCTCTGAGTTGAACCCAACACAAAAGATCATAACTTATAACTAAGATCTAAATGGAAAGACAAACTCTCTGGGCACTGAAAACCAACATAGTATCTTAACTCCTCTCCCCTCTACTCCGAAACATAGATTACATGCAATCTCTTGTCACAAAGAGATAACGTGCTACCAGAAATAGTATAAAAAAATCTTTCTTGTTTCTGTTGTAAAATTGAACTATATTGTGACAATAGAAGACTCTGAGCTCTGACTTTTTATTTTTATTGAAGTCAAAAATCCAGACCATGTCTTATTTTTGCATAGATATTAACCCAGTTGTGACTGTGCTAACCAAGGTTCATCTGCCTGGACAATGTCAGCTGTTTAATTCCTCACTTAGTGACAAGGGCTTTTTGTCACCCTGCAGCCTATATGGCATATAAATGACTGATACAACTAAGCGCCTGTTCTAGCTGTGGGAATATATCCACATGAGAAGCAGAGATCGCGCTGTCTAGAGCTATAAGAATCAGCAGCTGAACCCAAAGTGTTAGCAATTCTGTAAAATAAGGATTCTATCAAAATACCAAATGCTGTTCACATATCCTCTCTGTTTTCTTTTTGATATTGTCTGTATCTCATCACCACAAAGTCAGTTCAGAATCTACTCTGTTTATTGCTAGAAATTCAGGGACCTTGGTAATAGAGAAATGACCAAAGACATTGTAAAACAGCTGGAGAGGCAGAGGAAGGCAGATGTAGCAGGGTGGATATGGCTTGATGCTAAGAAAGGAGAAACATGATTGGTAGGAATGAGCTGATCTGATTGGCAGTTAGCTTTCTTGTTTCATGAATAGGTGATACAAACTATTCTGTATGTGAAGGATAAATTGAAATTGGACAAAAGGGCCAGCTTGGGCACTGTTTGAATAGGAGGACATTGTTACTGTGGTAACTGCAGAAAGAGTGAGAAAGACAAACAGGAAGTATTGAAGAGATTAAAGTGGCTGACTAAGGGGGAAGGTTAAGAACAGGACACAAAACTAAGAGAAACTCAGGATTGAGATCTCAGAATCCTGCAGAAATGATAGAACTTGATTAAATAGACTACAAACATACACAGACTACAAACACACACAGACTACAAACATGCACAGACTACAAACACACACAGACTACAAACATGCACAGACTACAAACACGCACAGACTACAAACATACACAGACTACAAACACACACAGACTAAAAACACGCAGACTACAAACACAGAGACTAAAAACACATGGACTACAAGCACACACAGACTACAAACACACAGACTACAAGCACATATAGACTACAAACACATGCAGACTACAAACACGCAGACTACAAACACACACAGAGACTAAAAACACACAGACTACAAACACACAGACTATAAGCACATGTAGACTACAAACATACACGGACTACAAACACGCACAGACTACAAACACACAGAGACTAAAAACACACAGACTACAAACACACAGACTATAAGCACATGTAGACTACAAACACATGCAGACTACAAACACGCACAGACTACAAACACACAGAGACTAAAAACACACACAGACTACAAACACACAGAGACTAAAAACACACAGACTATAAGCACATGTAGACTACAAACACATGCAGACTACAAACACGCACAGACTACAAACACACAGAGACTACAAACACACAGAGACTAAAAACACACAGACTATAAGCACACGTAGACTACAAACACACACAGACTACAAACACACAGACTACAAACACACACAGGCTAAAATCACACAGACTACAAACACACACAACACAGAAGAAACACTTGGCATCACTTCACTTGTGAGCCATGTTGACAAACTGGTAGCGTGAACCGATGATGTGACCAGAGAGGATTTCTCCTGGGCTGGGTGTGGAGGTGACAGTGGGCAGGGAGGCCATGCGGGCTTTGGAGGTGTTGCCTATGTTATGTCCAGATACAAGGCTGTGACAGGACATGCCAAGCTTGTGGAGCTGCTTTATACTTCAATATAAAGTAAAATTAAGCTTCGGATAATGGTCACAGATTAGTTGCTGAAGAGTATGAGCCAAGAGGACAGGATAAAGGTGATTCTCTGCTTGTTCCTCTCCTACATGTGTGCTGGAAGTTGGCTGCTACAGGGTCCACTCTGTCCCTTTAAAAAATAAATGTCAGTGCTCTAATATCTAGGACATCAAAATGGAACATTATTTTGAAGTAGGATCATTGCAGATAAGGTTCTGGGCAATCCCAAGCCTATCTGGCTGGTGTCCTTAGAAGACGCCTATGTGAAGGCATATGCACTAGAAATCTACGTGAGGATGAAAGACATACATTTGTCAGAGATTCCCAACAAATAACCCGAGTTCAGGACAAACCACCAAATCTTTCTGACCACTTTAAAGAGGGCTCAGCAGACAACATCAATTGTATGTCTCATCTCCAGAATAATGGAAGAATAAACTTCTGTTGTCTTAAACCACAAGCCTGTGGTACTTTGTTGGGGCAGCCCAGCCACTACAGATGCTTCAGTGTCAGTGAGAGGCAGCCAGAAGCCTCACAGGCAGACGGCATACAGAAGTAGCAGATACACAGATGCTGCAGCAAACTCTCTCTCCAGGTCCTTGGACAGCCTCTTCCGGCCTCTCAGGCTGGAGGGTAGAGGGTAGGTTCCCTTAGGCTCTTTCCTTAGGCTCTGCTTTGAAAGCTAGTTCTTCCATCAAAGTCTCCTTAGCTATACAATCCCTGAGCCCCTCCTGATCTGAGGGAAACTGGCTCATCTTAATCACATTCATTCACACTTTGCTATTCTCAGAACAAGTTTGCGAGAATTGTCAATGAAAGCTTTCCAACAAAAGAAATAAGCTCTTCTGGTTCCAACGTGTAGATTTTTCCTCTCAGTGGTAAAAGATGGGGTTTATATTATTATTATTATTATTAGTAGTAGTAGTAGTAGTAGTAGTAGTAGTAGTAGTAGTAGTAGTAGTAGTAGTAGTAGTAGTAGACCATTGACTGTGTTTCAAAAATCAAAACTATTTCAACCCAGAAGTGGGACCGCCAAGCTTGAGATAGGGCTACTATAATTTTAACAACAATATTGTGAGGCCAGGGGACGTTTCATGTTTGTATTTTTAGCTCTTCAACACAAGTACTGTGATTACCCCCATTTTCTAGACAAGGGATCTAAGTCTTCAAGAGCCTAAATTATCCAAAGTGATGCATATAGAAACTATTAACATTTAGACTCACCCCCAAATCTGTCACACAGCAGAGTGACATTTTTCCCCATGTCAAATGAGGAAGGAAAGCTCACCCCTCAAAGGTCAACAATTTGGGAGAAGGGAAGAAGTAATCTACCTTACAAACAGATGGGGTTCCCTTCCAGGCTCTTAATTCTGGCTAGAGTTCAGTGACAGAAATGACACCACTGGTCTGTAGATGAAGACACTGAGGCTTTGTGGGGGTAAGCAGCTTCACTGAAATCACATAGGCATTCGGTAGCCCAAGCTGAATTCTTGCCATAGCAGTATCTCTGTATAGTGTGTTGCAATGAGTCCAGCCTTCTGAACTGAACTGCCTGTAAATGCTCGTGTTTATCAGAATAGTACAGGACCAGATATAGCTCCTGGGGACATGTAGGGATACCTGTTCCTCAGAGTAATCAAAGTTATCCTCTTACACAACCATCTTTAAGAGCAGTTGGCACTGTGAAGAAATATGTAGTGGGATGAACCAATTGGCTTAATTAAGATCAGTTAAGATCCAAGACTAAATTGGATGTTCTGAGGAATAAAAAGCCCAATGGGGGCAATTCCAGACACAGCCTTGATGGAGCTAAAACAAACTTGAACCTTATTTGATGACCGCAAACATTTTTCAGGTTGATGTATGTTAAGTTCGTTATTTGTAAACATTGTAAATTGGTAGATACATTTTGGGTACAGCCTTAAAACAGACCAAGAATTTCCAGTAGGTAGAACTAGGAGCATAGGAAAAGCAATGGAGTGTTACAGTGCCAGTAATCACTGCTCTCTACTTACAGCAGGGCCACCCTGCCCCACCTAAAGCTTCTTCCTCTCCTGTAATAGGCAGTTTCAGTGATTCACCTTCCACAGAGCCATTTGAAGAAACTTAAGAGTACTGTGCGTAGGGGGCAGGGGATTCTAGCAAGGCAAAAATTCAAGTTGGTGGTTCTGAAACTCTAGTTTGATTCAGGGATACCTGGGGATACACAAATTTTTGAACCTCCCCAGAGCTTCTGAATGGTCAGGTCTTGGAAGAGACCTGAGAACTGGTGTGCCCAGCATCTGTCCAGACAAGAACCAAGCTGAAAGCACAGTGTTGTCACTTTGAGAACCTCGGGTCTCCAAAAAAGCCCTCTGTCACGACAACTGAACTTTCAGTTAGTTGTAGGTTCATACATGTGAGGGCAGAGTTGGGTTTAAAATTGAAAAGAATATCAGCACCTCTATTCTCACCAAAAACAGAAACCAAGAAATGCAAAATTAAAGCAAAGAAATACCAATCATCTTGTCACAAGACCAGTGTGTACCTGGCCATGCTGTCCTAAGACTTGCAGATACATATTGTCCTAAAAGAACATCACTGTATTCCTCATTAGCCACTGATGAAAGTGCAGACAGGAACTGCCGTAAATAATTCACCAAGGCCATCGGATTAAAGAAGTGGTGAGAGAAAGAAATGAGAAAGGAAAAGAGAGCAGGAGAAACTTCCGCTTTCATCCAGATTTTCTATTTTCCTTATGTACAAAAAATGCAGTTGGGACAAAGAAAGACTCCTGGCCTTATGCTGGTTAGTTTTAGGTCAAACTGATACAAGCTAGAGTCATTTTGGAAGAGGGAACCTCAAGTAAGAAAATGTCCCCACCAGATTAAACTGTAGACAAGCCTGTGATGCATTTTCTTGGTTAATAATTGATGTAGGAAGACCCAGCTCCTTGTGGTTAGTGCCACCCCTGGGATGGTGGTCTTAGGTGTTACAAGAGCAAGCCACAAAGAGCAAGACAGCAGTGAGCAGCACCCTCGGTGCTTCTGCTTCAGTTCCTGCCTTCGGGTTCCTGTCATGATTTAATTCCTGTCCTGATGCGTAGGATGAAATAAACCCTTTCCTCTCTGGTCATGGTGGAAACCCTGAGGAACACAGAAAAGCAAATGGAGGCTTGGAGATTAAACAAACAAACAAGCTCTCTGCCCCTCTGCAACAATGAACAACTTAGAAGATGCTCAGTTGTCTCCCCCTACACAGCATCCTTCAGGACAGTTCTAAAGACAAAAGACATTCTTATTAAAATGGAAAAAGCATGAATCTGGGGTCTGGGCTCCGCAGCTCCTCTTTGGGCTCACCACACAATGTGATGGGAGAACAAATCTTCCCCACAGGGCTGCCCCAGGGGTCCATGGTGAAGAGGATGTAATGTTATGTTTTATAAACTGAAGAACACTGAGAGGTCGTGGCTCTACTACAGTGGTGGATTTGAAGTGACCAAGGGGCTCGTTGACATTTCACTACCAGGGCCACTGGAAGATGAGCTGGAATGGCGGGGGGATGGAACAATTACACTCAAAGCTTTTGTGTTGGTCACTATTTTATAAGTTCTTGGACTTAGCTGACTGTGTCCTGAGCATGGGGAAATTCTAGATCAGTGATATTTAGCTTTCAAATGCTTCTGGCTCTTGGTTGGTGGACTATTTGGCCACATCTTGGTCCTTCTAACTAGCAGGATTTCAGCTTTGGCATCACAGTCCATACTGAAGACCACATTGACCTGAGCATCAGCCATGATGAACTTGAAACAGTATGGAGACCTTTGTAGCAAGTCCCAAAACGACCAAGGTCAAGTTACAATGGCATAAGGACTGCTCTGCTTGGATTAGCACCCATAATCAACAGCAATGACAACAGGGTCACTTGCCCACAGTCTCTGCTTGGGGGAATGTACTCATTCTAGAGTTGGAATGTGTGGATACTATTTATAGGGAGCATGGTACACACGTGCATGACCTTTCTGCGCCATAAGAAAGCAAACCACGGTGAAGCCTGAGGAGGGATTTATGGCTGGTGTAGATAAACTGAAAGCCTCAATGCTGCAGAAGGAGCTTGGTAACCGGGGTCATGCCACCATCCATCATGTGTGCAGTGAGGAAGAGCAAGGAAGATGCAGGGTAGAGTTGGAGGAAGGAAGAACTGGTAAGAAATGTTTGACTTGGGGGAAAACGTTACTTCTGTTATTCTTTTGTTTCATAATTCAAAAGAAAGCTGCTTCTATGAATCTAAGCAGATCTGCATAGATTGTAGCACAGCCACCTGAGCTGCATGGTGCTTTGTGTGGGTGAAGGCCATGTGTCCCAGACTGGGTTAGAGATTCTACTTGTGCCCCATCCCCAATGGCATTGGGTAGTGTGTGCACTCTACACCCTTGACTGTGGGGGTGATGTAACTGTTTGAGTTCCTGCCCTGACACAGAATCTGCGGTCCAGAGAGGGCCAAGCTTCTACCTTGCACTGGCAGCCAAATTTGGAAACATTTAAGCTGGTTTTGAAAGCATAAAGGAGTTATAGAAAACAACTGAGATTTTGCGGAGTGAGAGGCCATCGGTGAAGGTGCAGCTTCAGTTACAATAGATGTCCCAGGATTGAAGGGGTCATGGAGAGAAGCTGAAGCTTGGCAACATGTGGCAGGGTCAGAATCCCTAAGGAGAGCCCAGTTGCAATGGAGACCCCAGTAGTTTGGAGATGCCAGTACCTTCGATGACCACCAAGGACAGTAGCAGCTATAGAAAGGAAAAGCCTGAGCCTAGGAGACAAATTGTGTGTTCTTCAGGTGGCAGAGCTGGAGAAAGGGAGCTGCCAGCTCTTTGGAGCCTTAAGGATTATGAATGGGTCCTAAACATAAAGCACTGAATTTTTTTAACACTGTTGGCTATTGTTATGTGTGATATTACTGTACCTGTGCCCCGGTGCTTTCATCTTGGAGTGAGAAAGTATATAACTCAGCTTTTTATTCTACAGGAATAATAGGAATTCATGAGACTTTGGAATTTTGGAGAGACTAGATATTTTAGAGGCATTTGATCTGTAAAGGAGACATTTGATGTTTTAAAGGGACTGAATGCTTTAAAGCACTTAAGTTTTAAAGACTGTGAAATCTTTAAAAGTTGGAATGTGTTTTAGATCAAGATATGTTAATACCTGGAGATAAACAGGAGTGGAAGATTATGGTTTAATGGTAATGTGTTTGTGTGCCAAGCTGAAAAGGGATCAATTATCCTGGTTCGTGTTTATGTCAACTTGAAACAAGTTATAGTCCTTTGGAAAAAGGGACTCTCAACTGAGAAATTGCCTCTATGAGTCTGGCCTATAGACAAGTCTCCTGGACATTTTCTCTTTCTTTCTTCCTTCCTTAATGCCATTCTTTCTTTCCTTCCTTCCTTCCTTCCTTCCTTCCTTCCTTCCTTCCTTCCTTCCTTCCTTCCTTCCTTCTTTCCTTCCTTCCTTCCTTCCTTCCTTGCTCTAATTAATGGTTGATGTGAGAGGGCACAGCCCACTGTGGGTGGTACCAAACACAGGCAGGTGGTACTGAATTGTACAAGAAAAAAAATACAAAACAGGCTAAGCAAGACATAGAAACAAGCCAGTAAGCAGCACCCTCCATAGCCTTTGATTTAGTTCCTGCTTCCAGGTTCTTGCTTTGAATTCCTGCCCTGACTTCCTCCAGCAATAGAGTGTGATCTGACAGTTGTAAACCCTTTCCTTTTCAAGTTGGTGTTGGTCATAGTGTTTCATCACAGCAAGAGAATCCGAACTAAGACGGTTGGGGTGGAAATACAGTGGTCTGTATGTCCCAGGGCACATCTAATATAACAGCATTTGGCTAAAATGCCCAGTGGGGAGAACTTGGTCTCTGAGTTGACAAACATGACTTTAAATCTCAGCTTCACCATTTACTTACTAAGTAATCTTGGGGAGTTATTTAACCTTGCTTGGTCTCAGTTGTCCTTATAATTAAAGCACTTTACCAGAGAGCCTGGTAGACAGCAAGTACTTGACAAACAAGAGGTGTTATTATTAACATAACTCACTGAGAAGGGTCGTATTGTCTTTACTGGGTTCATAAAATAAGGTGTTTTGGTAAAGGCCTAGTCAAATCTGAACACAAATCCATAGTGTTTTACTTAGGGATGCTATGGGTATACTCATCAAAGTTGTCCCTGTTCTACCAAACACATCGTCTCAGAATGATTTTCTCAGCTTTCTGCCACCTTGACCCAAGTCTCTGTGTTTCTGGATTCTGTGCTTCTCCCTGATGTCCCTGTCTCTAACTCTCTGAGCAATCACTTTTCTGACAGCTGTTCTAGCTCTCCGTGCTTCTCACCATTACTGCAGTGGCCCAGCATGGAGAGTCAGGGCACTTTGGAGACCAGCAGCCACAGAAACTAGAAAGGGGAAAGTGGGTAAGCACAGAAAGCCCTTAGAAAAAGAGATGTATTTCTCAAGGGACGGTACACAGTTGCCCCAAGTCGGTCTAGTGTTTGGTCCAGAAAAGAAAGCGAGGCAGAAAAGTGAAAATGCACAGGGCCAGAACGCATGGCAGGGGTGACTGGCACTAGAGCTCGCTCTACTGAAAGGGGCTTGAGAACCAGACTTGGCAATGGGCAAGCAGATGGCAGCTCAGGAAAATCAAGCAAATCCCGGACAGACCATGGGACCATAGATGAAACTGATAAAACTCCAGGTCCTGATTGCTATGCATCAACTCCTAGGGGAGAGCAGTAGGCGCTGGGAGGCTAAAGCTGACATGCTCTTCTTGGGCCTGAATAGGACGTCATGAAGGCAGGTTCCTGCTACTGCTGGCGTTTCCCCTTCCTTTCTTTTCTCTCTTTTTCTTTCTCCCACCCCTTTCTCTCTCAGCAGAATCCACTTTTTTAGACACAAATTTTCTGTAGACATTTTTAAAAGATGGAAAATGACAGCTACTGTGTTGGAAGCAGTAGGGGTTGGGTCCCACGTGCTGGTACACGTTTGGTAGCTGTGGTATACCTAACCACCCCTTGAGAAACGCAGCTTGAAAACTTCTGCTGAAACTCTCACCACACATCAAAAGGTAATTCTCACAATAGAATTTTCAGAGGCGGGACTATGTGATGTAGAATATTTGTGTCCTGTTCTGTCCTTTATTCTTGTCAACCAGAAGTTAAAATATGGACTAGTGCCCAAAATACAAGAAAACCAGGCTGTCCCGGAAGTGTTTCCTGGCTTCTCGGAGACCCACCCTATGTTGTGATATCACTTCAAGTTGTTCTTGACAGGCTGAAGAATTTACTCTTCATCATCAATACATTGTACCAGGGACTTGAAAGGGACAAGACTGAATACCCTGTGATTGTTAAAGCCACTGTTAGGATCAACAGGGACTGATCTCCATACAAATGGCTTCAATGGAGAAGAAACTGCAGATTGGGGGGCATGAACTCTACGATTACAGAAGTATTTTTTTTTCTGGCTCAAAATGAAAATGCATTGATTGGACAGAAAAGCAAGTTGTCTGCACAGAAGTCTTCTGAACGAACAGGGCCGTTCATCAGTGCTGGCGTGTGAAGCTGGATCCCTGCAGCAGCAACATTTACAGTGAATGTTTATTCACACAGTTTCTAGCATCTTTGAAGAGGACTATAGAAAGAGCTTAGATTCTGGGCTTATTCTGAGATCTGATGGCTCTTATCTTTACATTAAAGCAGTTTATTCAAACCTATTTGCTCAATTACGAATTAAGTTACAAGTAAGTAACAGTTAGCTACAGACTCTCTGAAAGACCTGGCAGGGCCATCTTCCATCATGAGAGGAGGGAAAAGGGAGATGGGTATCACTGTCTACCATACAGGGTCATAAAGAATAAAATCAGCACTGCAATGACATATATAGCATTGCCGTTATCTAGAAAGTAGATGCAAAAAGAATTGTACTGGACCTTCAGGCTCCACAGGAATCTACATGTTCATGGGAGATAATCTAGCATAGAGAATTTTCAAAAAGATCTCACACTCTAAATCTTCCTTTCAAATTTGGGATTTTGTTCATCATGCATTTCTGAGAGATGTGGAAGAAATGATAACATTAATTAGTCCTTACGGAAATAAAGCAAATTGAATGTGTTTCTGAGCAACTCATTTATATACAGGAATTAAATTTATCCTCAGAGAATTCCTTGATGTACCTTTGAACCAGAACTATGGGGGCCAACTTCTTATATTTAGTCCACATTAAAGTCATACTAGGATATTTTTAGGACATGTAGAAGCTTGACTTCTGACTTTCCATTCTTGGTGTGACACCTACACAGGTTGGCGATAATTGCTTTGGGGACTTAATAATAATAATCTTTTCCTGTGGGGAATTTATAATCTAGTTAGACAAGTAAATACACACACATCAAAAATCAGATAGCAAAGCAGAGCAGTGCCCATTTAAGATATCATAGGATATGGAGCAGGTACCTCCAGAAATGGGAGGCGAGAAGGGCCATTATCAGACCTAGTTATCTCTGGAAAGCCTGTGGATCAAAGATTTCAGCCGGATCTTCAAACACTGGTAGGATTTTGATGACCAAAAATATAGGAGAGTATCCATTTGGAGGTAGAATACTTCCCGACACAGCATGAAGAGTGAATTGGGAGTTGCCATAACAACCCCCAAGTCTCAGAGGATTAAAACAGGTAGGCTTTATCATTCACTCAGCTCCCAGTGTGACTTGGTGGCTGTGACAGTGATGGGGCAATGAAGGAGTCATCCCTTTTTGGTTGTTCAGGGCCCACTCACGCCCTTTCCTGGTGTGGTCGTTATCTGCAGGTGGCCTCCCAGGTTATCACAGAAGGGAACGAGTGGATGGGACATGGGACCTTCCCAGCAGCCCAGCCTCACAGAAGTGTGAGTCGCTTCTGTTCACTGTCCAGCCATCTGGCAGCCCCAGCCTAACTTCAGGGAAACTGGGAAATGATGCTCATCTGAGAGCAAATGGGCTCAGCTGGACTCAGCGTTGTTTTTGCTGATGCGATCGCATGAGGGGCATTATGGAGAGGGTATTACAGTGGCACTTATGGCTGTTGCTGGTCACTTCATGAGGACTCAAACTCCCCTAACATCGCCTTCAACTTTTACCCTATATACTCCTTTTGCTGGAAGTGATATTGGTGCTACCTTTAAGGACAGCTGGATCCAAAGGTTTAGACTGGCTTTCATAGGCACTGAATTGGAAGACATCGTTGGTTTCTTTGTGGATAACTGACATGCTAAAATGGGATCAGTCAGTAAGGTGAAGCTTGGAAAGAGAAGAGAGACCTGGAAAGGAATACTTTTATGATATTTCATGTATACCCCCATGACTGCTTACTATTATTAGGCCGTGAAAGAGAGGAGGGAGGCAAGTACTGCCTAAGGGAAAACATGCTATCGTGATATTAAGTGTCTGAGAATTTGAGTGACTTCCAGGGAGAAGTGCAGAACATTCCTAACAGCACACTTAAGTGGTAGAGAAAGGAAGACTTCTCCTAACAGCAACAACAAAATTGTATGGCATCGAAAGGACTGAGCCACTGCAGGGCATTAGGGTGCTCCTTTCTTGTACGCGTTGGATGCATGGGTCTGAGGTTGACCGTCAAGGTGCACATAGTCTTTGGACGGTGCCACCGGCCTCAGCCCACAATAATGCTCACCTGGATCCACACCAGGGGACTCATGGGTCGAGATCACTTCTCAAAATGAACCATTCATTGCAAAGTAGAAGCAGAAACTTGAACTTTAACAGGATAAACAATAGGGCTGCAATATTTTTAAAAACTACATTCCCAACCACTGCATTTAGTTATGAAAAAACTTACCTGTTGTAGAAACTTATGGGACTGGCTTAACCCAATGTCCCCAGAAAACTGATACCTGAGTCAGAGTTTACATTGAAATCATTCATTCTGAGCATCAGTGGCAGCAATAGCAGTGAGGAACCCTACTTACTACTGAAACACATTGTGGAAGGAAGCCATCACTATTGTGAGTAGCTAGAGTTGGTGTCTGGGGCACTGTCTGCAGGGCATATAGATTGAGCCTCAGATAAAATAGAAGAGACGCATGTTTTGGTTCTCCATTTCTGTGAATATATACAGGCTGCAAATAAAGAGCCTGTTTCAAAAATGAAAAAAGGAAAATAATGAGAGTTGGAGCAAAGAGAAAGATGACATACTATTGACCTTCTATCTGCAGGTCCTTCTAAATGCAGCATTCACCCAGACTTTGGGGATGTGGGGGAGAGACGGTTTTCATAGATTGTAATGAAATGTGCCTCTAAAGAGAAAAGCAAAATAGGAGAGAGGGGTGAAAACTACCAATTCTTTTCTTCAAAAATAAATCTCACTGATAATGAAAGCCAACCAGCTCATTTTGGGTCTGAGGATCCCAGCCTCCTTACTGAGTCTGGTGTTCATTGTGGTTTCCCAGGTGGTGAGTCTTGGCTGGTATATTTCATTCCATCTTTCTGGGCAACTCTGTAATGTTTATTTGCTTTTACAGAGAAGAGAATCGGTTTCAGTAGTCACATCCCTCACTGACCTCCTCCGTGCTGCCCACTATAAATACAGCGCTTTGGCTTGCGCCCACGGTCAGGCAAATGTTTTGGCCAGATATTGGCCCCTGGGTGCTGGATTTCTTCCTTTGGAAACTTTCTCAGACAGAAGCACTTCATTTTCCGTTCCCCCTTTTTCTTGTGCTTTCACTGTTACATGGTTCTACCGTGCACGATGGCAGGCAGCGATGCCTGTGACTGATGGAGTCACAGCTTTAGGGGCAGCTTCCAAGACAGAGAAGCATGACCCGGACAGAAATGTCTGTGTGGAGTTTGTCTGCTAATCACTGCACTCTCCCCGTTTTCCTAAGCACAGGGTTCATTTAGTGACACGTCTTTGAAATGATTACAACTTCAGTTATCCTGATGAAAGGATTTCCGTGCCGAGTACATAAGACAGAAAATTGCATCAGGCTGTTTTTGCTAATGCAGTCATTTTCAGAGCCACAGGAACATGGGGAGCTTTGAAGCTGGTATAGATACATCAGTCTTCCGATGTTTATTGAGGAGACACGTGTACTAAGGGTGCTAAGGATGCAGATTTGAGAAAGTCCCTACCCTGAGGAGTTTATGGTCTGGTGGGAATGATTGAGAAATAAATAATCATACTGCCTGTGGGAAATGTTCTAAGGGGACCTTGGACAATGCTGTTGAGGTGGGGGAGGGTCTCTAACTCTGTCACATAAGAGCAGGTGGGAAATAGGTTTATATGGGAATGTCTAAGAGATAGGCAAAAACTTATCAGAGAAACAAGGAGGTGACACATGGGTGCCATGGTAGGACAGTGGCTGTCGTCTCATTTTGGGTTTTATTGCTGTGAAGAGACACCCCAACCAAGGCAACACATACAGAAAGTACTTAGTTGGGGTGGCTTGCTTACATTTTCAGAGGTTCAGCCATTGTAATCATGACAGGGAGCATGGCTGTGTGTTGGCAGACATGGTGTTAGAGTTGAGAGTGTTACATCTTGCAGGCATCAAGAAGTCGGCTGACAGTCACATTGATGGAAGCTTGAGCAAAAGAGACCCCAAAGCCCACCCACAGTGACACATTTCCTCCAATAAGGTCACACCTTCAAATAGTGCCACTCCCTTTGGGGGCCATTTTTCTTTCAAACTCCCACATTCTGCTCCCTGGTCCCCATATCATAAAGTCTCTTCTGAGACACCTGGCAATCTCTTAACTGTTATCCCCCTGTAAAAATCAAAATTAAAAAACAGATCACATACTTCCAGCATATAATGGCACAGGATATACATTACCTTTCCAAAACGTAGGGAAGGGAACATAGTGAGAAAATACTAGACCAGAGCCAGACCCAAGACCAGATGGCAAACTCCAAACTCTGCATTTTTGTGTCTGGTACTGAAACGCTCTTCAGATCTCCAATTCCTTTAGCTTTGTTGACTGCAACACACTTCTTTTTCTTGGGCTGGTTCCACTACCTCATAGTAGTTTTCCTTGACAGGTATCGTACAACTCTGGCATCTCTAACATTTTGGGTTCTCCAAGGCAACCCAGACTTCAACTTCACAGCTTCACACAATGGCCTCTCTACTAGGTCTTTATTCAGGGACACCCCTGACACATGCCTGGCCTCAGTGACTGTTGTTAGGTGCAGAGGCAACTTCTATAACCCATTTCTTCTACCTTAACTCTAAAGCCAGAACTACGTGGCTGAAATTGCCAGGGTCTGCAGCTTACTGGGGCTGGAACATGGCCCCTTGTTTAATTATATCTTCATCAGTTTTCTGTTTTCTTTTACTATCTAAGTTTGGCTGTCCTTGACTTTGGTCTTTAGACCAGGCTGGCCTCAAACTAAAAACTCCATCAGCCACTGCCTTCCCGGTGCTGGGGTTAAAGGCAAGTATCACTACATGAAGCTCTAAATTTTTCTTTAATTCATTGCCACTAATTGGAAACTTAGCTTGGTGGGATCTTGCTCTGAGGTAACCACTCTCTTATTCCATTTCTATGTATCACCTTCAACAAAGAATTTAGGCCCACTCTGCTTTCTGTTGCTCCTTTTCTCCTCAAAATGTACCATGCTCAATATGCTACTTTTCATTATAAATCTTATTAGAGTTATCACTAATATCTACATGACAGAGTCTATACGAGGCTATTTTGAGATTTCCACTGCCAATGGAATTAATCCAAAACTCTCCACTTTAGCCTCAGGCAGACTCTTTGAACAAGGACAAAAGGCAGTATTATCTCTAGGCAACATGCTTAAAAACATCCTCTGAAACATCTTGAGTGAGCCCCAGCAGTTCAAATAACTCTTAGCATCTGTCTTCCATGCTCTTACTTATGTGACCCATTAAGTAGTGCCTAAAGCATTCCCCTACTTTCATAAGCCAAAGTACCAGAGTCCAATTCCTCCAAACAAGCACATGGTCCAGCCTCTAACAGCAATACCCCAGTCCCTGGTAACAGCTTCTGTATACGTGGGAATGGCACAGAAGTAGGCTCCAGTGCCAGTGAAGGAATGGATGTGCAGACTAGGTGAGAGCAAGCAGGTAAAGAACGAACCCTTCCTTCTTCCCTTGTCCTTGTATAGGCTTCTAGTAGAAGGTGTGGCCCAGATTAAAGGTGTGTCATCCAGCCTCCAGGTCTGGATTAATGGCCTGTATCATCAAGGTCCAGATCAAAGGAATATTGTCTTCTTGCCTCAAGATCCAGACCACGAGTGTGCCCTTCATTTTTAGTTTATAGTTCATTCCAAATATAGTCAAATTGACAACCAAGAATAGCTATTACAGTGACTTATTTGAAGAGTAGCATGAGAGTCAAGTTAAACCATAAGGTACGAGTAAGGACTTACAAAGAAGTTAAAACTAGTCGTGAAGGGTTCTTGGGGGCTTAAACGTTAGACCTTATGCAGAGTGGGAAGATGGTCTAAGACTTGAAACTGACCATTAACACAATTATGTTTGCATTTTAGAAAGTAAACCTCAGCATTCAGGAGGCAGAAGCAGAAGGATCTCTGTGATTTCGAGATCAGTCTGGTCTAATAGAGCCAGTGCCAGGATAGGTTCCAAAACTACACAGAGAAAACCATGTCTCAAAAAAAAATGTTTATGAAGGCTGATGAAATACCCAGGCAAGAGTTAGCCAGGGCCTGATGTAGGCAGTGAGGATGGACTGGAGACGAGGATATGCCTCAGCGCAGTGGGCTTCAAGGGGATGGGCTCTGTAGAGTGGGGGTCGGGGTTTGAGGGAGAGGACAGAGTCTGGGCTGACTGTGTTTTGCCCTTTCTTTCCTCAGTGGCACTCATTCTTCCTGTCACACTCGCTGCCCGTTCCTGCCAGCAAATCTCCCAACATGAAAAGGTAAGTAAGAGGATTTACAAAGTAATATTCGGGGCTGGAGAGATGGCTCAGTGATTAAGAGCACTGGCTGCTCTTCCAGAGGATCCGGGTTCAATTCCCCGCACCTACATGGCAGCTACAGCTGTCTGTAGCTCCTGTTTCAGGGGATCTGGTGCTGTCGTGCAGACATAACCATAAACACCAATGCACATAAAATAAAAAATGAATTTAAAAATGGTATTCAGAGCTGGAGGTGTGGCTTTTTAGTAGAATACTTATGCCAGCTTGCACAGAGCCCTGAGTTTGATCCCAGTACTGTATAAATCTGGGCATGGTGGCACAAACCTATAACCTGAGGACTCAGGAACTAGAGGCAGAAGGAGCAGAAGGTCCAGGGTTTTCTGGCTATAGTGAGTTGGAAGCTAGCCTGGGCTACATGAGACCCTATTTTTAAAAAATGGGGGGGGTGTTTCTAAACATAGATTCTTTGCTTTAACATGTTCATCGTAGCCTTTCCTTCTTGTACTTAATCTTAGATGTGGATCATTTAAAATATCAAGAAGGCAATAATGTTAGCTGTAAAATTCCAGAACAAATAACCAGGGATTCTCTTGGAGGGATTCTCTTACAAACCAATTTTCCTTTTGTCATCTTGCTTAGGTTCATAGCAAGGCTACACCAAGTAAACACAGTAAGACGGTGTGACAGAGAGCTCAAGTCACTTACACGATGTTCCAGGAACCAAGCATCATCTCCCCTCTCTCTCTCTCTCTCTCTCTCTCTCTCTCTCTCTCTCTCTCTCTCTCTCTCTCCCGTCATAGCTTTATAACACTGCGTGGGCCTTGAGCTTTAGCTCAGAACTTCAAACATTGCTGCTAGGTCTATTTTAATGGTTCCTATATTTACTCAATTTGGTGATCATTCTCCTGAGGTTAGGAATTAGATACCAATGCCTCCTTTACCTTCTACACACACCAGTCTGGAAACTAGCAGCTGTTATAAATAATAATGACTCCTTTCAAAGTTGAAGAAAAGCCTAAGCATTTAGGATATTGTTTAAAAATCGACTCTTATTTATCCTAAGAGAAGGGACATGTCCAAAGTGTCTGCTGAAATTATGGGACTGATAGGACCATGAAAAGGTAGGTTGGGAGGCTCTCCCCATCTGTCAACTGGGGATCAAACATGCGTTCGCACTTTTTTGTTATTATTCCATAAATAATAAAGTATAACAATGATCTACATAACATCAGCCTCAGACACAGTACCACACAGCTGTCGTCTCACCCACTCAGGAGGCTGAGATAGAAGATATGAGGTCAAGACCAACCTGAGCTACATCGTAGGACCGTGTGTTTAAAAAACATTACTAAAAATATTGAATAGTGTCTACATCGCAGTAAGGATCATGAATGAAGTGGAGATGGATAGACGAGTTGGAAACACAGGTGGATCTGAACTCAGAGACTCGAGCACCCATGGGCATTGGCATCTGTGAAGATACGGGTACCAATCTCCCACAGGTACTGAAGGGTAGCTCCACAAACTCATGGATGATAAGTGGGCTTCTGTGTCCCGCGGATCCCTGTTCACCATTTAACTTCAGTTTTGACAAGTTATTTGGTGTCTCTATGTGTCACTCTCTCCTTCTCAACAGGGAGTGTGGCGAACCAATGGAATTGCCTTGAGAGATGGTAAGAGAGTACACACACCCTGGGTCCAAGGCATGTTACACTGTAGCGAATCTTTTAATGTGTGCCAGTAATTATTGCTGTTAATAGTACAGGCATCTGGTCTGGGGATGTATCTCAGTTGGTTGAGTACTGACCTAGCATGCTGAAAGATGTAGACTCCATCCATGGTATGGCATAAACTAAATGTGGTGGCCTATAACTATATCAGCACTGGTAAAGAGGATTCAGGAAGATCAGACGTTCCAGTCCATCCTTGGATACACAACAATTTGAGAACAATCTTGGATATCTGGGGTCCTGTCTTAAACACAAAAACAAACAAACAAAAACAACAGACAAAACCAACCCACAATTACTGAGGCAAGTCTCATGCCAAAATTTCAGAGCCAGTCTTGGGCTATACACCTGAATCAAGTTCTTATTCTACAGAATTTTGGCTCATGATATCTGATCTCCATGGCTCTCATTCACACTTCCTTGAATGTGGAACTCACGCTGCTTTCTTTAACTTACACAAAGAATTATACAATGGGATTTCTATGTGTAACAAAACAATATGAATGGCAAGAAGGTAGCAACCCATATTTCTGGGGCAGAAAATTTAAATGCATCAATCCCTCCTTATCTGTAGTTTTAATTTCTATAGTTTCAGTTATCCTTGGTTAATCATGCTTCCAAAATAGTAAGTGGAAAAAGTTCCACAAATAAATAATTCGTAAGTGTTAAATGGCACACTCTGTGTGACCAGAGTTTGTCATCCTGCTCTCTCCGCCTGACACTGAATCAGCTCCTTGCTCAACAGATCTGCACTTAATACATTGCCTTCCCAGCAGTTATCAATGGCCATTCAGCTCATCGTCTTCACATGGTAGCTCAGGGCTTTTATTCAGGGTTTGCTCCTTTCTATGATTTCATGCATCTGCTGGGGGCCCTGGGACCTATCCTTCTTAGATGATAGAAGATTACTGTGTTTGCTGAGTTGCTCCAGATGAGCCTGTGCTACATCATCATTTCTAGCTTCTGACTGGTACTAATCTCTTACTCTGCCTCCGTTTGCTTCCACAAAACCTAACAGCAGTTCTTCCTACTGTTGACAGCACAAAACATAATCTCTCTGCCCAATCATTATCTCTCAATGCAGTATCAAGCCCCTCTTGAAAAGAAAGTTGAGATGAGGTTTTACTGGGCACCTGGGCTAGGCTTAAACTTGCTATATAGCTTGGGATCTTGCTTCTTCAGCCTCCTGGGTGTTGTTCTAAGTGCATGCCACCATACACAGCTCCTGTGAATGGCCAAAGACTAAGGCTTGTACTCCAGGTCTCTCTCCATCCTTTCCTCAAAGAAACAGTATTGAGATTTACTTCTCTGCTGAAATAAAATACAACACTTCTTCCTTACAAGGGAAAAACATCCATGGTCAATTTTAGCTTCATATAGTTGTTTTTTTTTCCTCAGAGTAATATATTACTGTACATTGTGATGATGGATGTTGGCTCATTAGTAAGATATAAAAAGGTGATATTGAATGACTTGGAGGAGAGGAGAGGTTTTTTTTTTCTGTTTGTTTTTTTGATGTGTCATCAGTGTCAAGACTCCCATGCAGGCCTTCATGCACTGCCTGTAACACTACGTGGCTCATCAGGTGATGACTTAAAAAGGAATTTGGTTTGCATGAGATACAAGGAAACTCCTAGCAGAGTCGTGCCATAGTTTTGACTCAGATAAACCGCCTCTTAAATAGCTAATTTTTCTTCAGCCTTTGGAATAACATGGTGTCTCACAATTACAGGGCATCTATAAATTACCTCGATGTTTTCAAGGTACCGCTATTTGAAAGAAAGAATGTTGTTATTTTGGGACAAGAAACTAATGTCTTTGTCTTTGCGCCAATGGAGATGAGATACTCTCTAATTCATGCAGAGGCTGGTTCTTTAAAAGGCAAATCCCTAAATACACGTTACAACAAAGCTCTGTGGAAATTCAAAGTTGGCCTCCCACTTTACGGGAAGTCCTTTTGGGAATTTTGCCCATAATTCAGCAAGTTCAGTATTTGAGACTGGAAGGTTTGGATACACACTGTTTAAGTAAAGAAAGGATGGGACCCACACTGTTTTCTAATGTGTGATGTCAGCTCGCTAACTGAATTGCCTTTCCAAGACAATCAAAGGCTGGCATGAACCCAGTCACATGGCTGAGGCTACCAAGGCTCCTTAATTGCAGCTTTGACGGACTGTAATAGATGCTTTTCCTCTGGAGTCTTGCTTTGTCATTGCACGTCTGTCATCTCTTTGATTGGGAAATACGCACACTGTCTCTAGTTCAATTTCATACCCTTTCAGATTTAAACTTGACGTTTAGACATGTGTGACTTAACAAGTCCCCTTCCATTTAGAAGTGGAATTCATTTTCAGGAATTATTAGATAAAAGACTAAAGTCTTAACCCAGTTCTCAAAACTCAACTATCATATTTTTTTTAAAAAAATCAAAATAAATTTACATTGGATTCAAAATTCTCTGACTTCTGAATAGCATGTGCCTTTTCCTATACCAGCTAAATAAGAGTAAACGTCAGCTCTAATTCATGCAATGATTGCAATGATGTTGTCATTTCTTATTTATGTCTCTCCAGAATAGTTCTGTTATTCCTGAGACAAAACCCATATTCTCCTTGAGAAATGTCCCTTCTTTAGTCTCAGCCCAGGGACCTGGGGCAGGGGAACATATCTTGGTACTGGGCTGCTCACTGGAGGAGACCAGACCCAGAATCAAAGATCTGTACTTCTCAGGAATGGAGGGAAGAGGAAAAGGTTTAATTATATGGAGCCTGTATCTAGCTGGCCCAGAACCCAGTTCACCTTGGAGCTTCCGATAAATAAGCTTCATTCAGAATGAGTTGTTTGTAAAACACAAGTCCTGACTATAACAAATATTTATTTGGTGATTTCTGTTTGCCTTATTTCTATTTTGCTACTAAATTCTTAAAACTGGATGTAAGTCACAGTGTCCTCTCAAAGGTAACACCCTAAAGCACATTCAAGATCTCCTGCTTGAGGTAGCTCTTACATGTTACCATCAGGGTCCCTCCTTTCTGAGGCAACATTTGTGCTACTGAGAGCTATTTTAAGGAATCCTGTTTTCATTTTACTTACTGTGTCTGTTACTTAGCTTCCTGTTATAAGGAGGCCACTTGTTTGTACCTGGCTGCCCAGAACCGAAATAATCACACAGAAACTGTATTAATTACAACACTGCTTGGCCTATTAGCTTCTGCATATTTCTAGCTCACTCTTATCTCTTAAATTAACCAATTTCTATTATTTTATATATTTACCACAAGACTCGTGGCCTACTGGCAAGATTCCTGCTCACGGCTTGCATCTTTCTCTTCTGGCGGCTCCATGGCATCTCCTTGACTCTGCCTTCTCTCTCTCTCTCTCTCTCTCTCTCTCTCTCTCTCTCTCTCTCTCTCTCTTTCTCTCTCTCCATATATAGATCTTTAAGCCTGGCTATATTCTGTTAAGCCATTAGCCGAAAGCAGCTTCTTTATTCATTAACCAATAAAAAGCAACACATATACAGAAGGACTTCCCATACCAGTTTCCCATCTATAAAATTCCATGTATCTGCTTTAGCATCTGGTAAGATGGGGAGGGAAAGTGAGCATCAGGAGCCAGGCTTCTTTAGGAGGAAAAGACAGGTTCAGGAGGATTCCCCTCCCTCCTGTTGCTCCACATATTCTACCACTCTCCTTTTTTTTAAATGTTCTTTTGTTTACATGAGAAAGCATTCTTACATAAAAATTTCTTTGACTACTAAGATATATTAATTGGCATGCTTTGAGCTGTAAGTGAAAAAAAAGCTAAACTAATCTAAACAATAAGAAAAAAATATTTCAAGAATCCTAAGAGGCCTTCATGGCTAATTAATCCAAGAACTAATTGATGAATTTTCTTTTTCTGCACTGTGTCTTAAGAAAACATCTTTGATTTATGTGGCTGGAGCAATCTAGTTAGCTACATGTCCAAAAGTAAACGAGAATGTAGTACTCTATTGACTTCAGCCATCTTCACTGGCTTGTAAAGCAGTCAGCTTCTCCTAAAAGTATGGCATGGATGAAGAAATGTCAAAGATGCCAATCAAGGAGGTGGACAAGAATCTTGACCAGAATTAGGTTCGTTGTTCTCTTGTGAAACTGCACAGAGCCCAGCTCCTTGCTATGCTGTCATGAAAATCATTGGTTGTAAACAATATGTTACTAGCTTGTCAATCAGCTCCAGCTGAGCACTGAAGGAGCACCATCTTCATCTTCCCCTTTCTATCTGTCTATCTTTAGGAAAATGTGAGATAAGATTTGGCTTTGTGGGCATGAAACCAAAAGAAGGTGGGAAAGAAGCTCCCATGTGGGTGTGAGCAGTGGAAGAGCGCAGGCAATGGAACAGACAGCAGGGATAGGGAAAGGAAGGCTGGGGTGTCTGGTGGGAGGAGGTAAAGCAAGCCAGCATTTGTCTCTGGCAGTCTTATCGCCAGGAGAGACTGCCCTCCATGAGATCCGGTCCATCAACTGCAGTTGACTTCACAACTACTGAATAAACCCTTTGTCTTAGAGTTTCTATATCTGGGAAGAGACACCACAACCACAGCAACTCTTACAAAGGAAAACATTTAATGGGGCTGGCTTACCTTCAGAGGTTTAGTCCATAATTCTCATGGTGGGACATGGCAGCCTGCAGGCAGACATGGTGCTGGAGAAGGAGCTGAGCATTCTACATCTTGATCAAAGGCAGCAGAAGTAACTGTGTCACTAGGTACAACTTGAGCATATATAAGACCACAAAGCCTGCCTCCATAGTGGTATACTTCCTCCAACAAGGCCACACCTACTAATAGTAGTCAAACAGGCAAACACATGAGTCCATGGGAGTCATTCCTATTCAAACTACCACACCTTTCATTTGTTTACAGCTGGTTTTTTTTCTTGTTTTACAAGTGGCTTTATTTACTGTGTGTCTAATTTATTACAATCATATAAATGAAGGTGAGAAATACATTATTTTTTATCAACCTAGCAAACATGTTTGAACTTGAGAGAAAAATCATTAGCTGCTACATTTGTACAAACATTCAGAGAATTATTGTTATTCTCGAGATTTTTTTTTCTGCACAGTGTCTTTTTTTATTGTTTTTGTTGAACTGTATATTTTTTCTCTGCTCCTCTCCCTTCCTCCCCCCTCTGTTTCTACCCTTTCCCATGTTCCTCATGCTTCCAATTTACTCAGGAAATCTTATCTTTTTCTACTTCCCATGTAGATTAGATCCATGTATGACTCTCTTAGGATCCTAATTGTTGTGTAAGTTCTCTGGGATTGTGGATTGTAGACTGGTTTTTCTTTTCTTTATGTCTAAAAACCACTTATGAGTGAGTACATATTATATTTATCTTTCTGGATGTGGGGTACATCACACAATATGATGTTTCTAGATCCATCCATTTGTCTGCAAATTTCAAGATGTCATTTTTTCTCACTGTGTGGTACTCCATTGTGAAAATGTACCTGATCTTTATCCATTCTTCGGTCAAGGGGCATTTAGGTTGTTTTCAGGTTCTGGCTATGACAAGCAATGCTGCTATGGACATAGTTGAGCACATGTCCTTGTGCCATGATTGAGTATCCTTTGGATATATACCCAAAAGTGGTATTTCTAGGTCTTGAGATAGGTTGTTTCCTAATTTTCTGAGAAATTGCCATACTGAAATCCAAAGCAGCTGTACCAGTTTGCAGTCCCACCATCAATGGAGGAGTGCTCCCTTTACCCTAGAACCTCTCCAGCATAAGTTGTCATCAGTGTTTTTAATCTTGGCCATTCTTACAGGTGTAAGATGGAACCTCAGAGTTGTTTAGATTTGCATTTCTCTGATGACTAAGGATGTTGAGCATTTCCTAAGTGTCTTTCAGCTATTTTAGATTCCTCTGTTGAGAGTTCTCTGTTTAGGTCTGTACTCCATTTTTTTTATTGGATTATGTGATCTTTTTGTGTCTAATTTCTTGAGTTCTTTGTATATTTTGGAGATCAGACCTCTGTCTGATGTGGGGTTAGTGAAGATCTTTTCCCATTCTGTAGGCTGTCATTTTGTCTTGTTGACCGTGTCCTTTGCTTTACAGAAACTTCTCAGTTTCAGGAAGTCCCATTTATTAATTGTTGTTCTCAGTGTCTGTGCCACTAGGGTTATATTTAGGAAGTGATCTCCTGTGTCAATGCATCCAAGTGTACTTCCCACTTTCTTTTCTATGAGGGTCAGTGTGTTTGGTTTTATGTTGAAGTCTTTGATTCATTTGAACTTGAGTTTTGTGCATGGCAATAGATATGAATCTATTTTCATTCTTCTACCTGTTGATATCCAGTTATGCCAGCACTATTTTTTAATATGCTTTCTTTTTCCATTTTATTTTTTTTATTTTTTTCAAAAATCAGGTGTTCGTAGGTGTGTGGATTGATACCCAGGTTTTTAATTCAGTTCCATTGGTCCTCCTGTCTGTTTTTATGCCAATACCAGGCTGTTCTCAGTACTGTAGCTCTGTAATTGAGTTTGAAGTCAGGGATTGTGATACCTCTAGAAGTCCCTTTATTATTTTGGCTATCCTGGGTTTTTTGGTTTTCCATATGAAGTTGACTAGTTTTTTTTTTTTTTTTTGAGGCCTATGGAGAATTTTGCTGGACTTTTGATGGGCATTGAATCTGTAGATTGCTTTTGGTAAGTTTGCCATTTTTACTGTGTTAATTCTACCTACCTAAGAGCATGAGAGATCTTCCCATTTTCTGGAGTCTTCTTCAATTTCTTTCTTCAAAGATTTAAAGTTTTTGTCATACAGTCTTCCACTTGTTTAATTAGAGTTACTCCAAGATATTTTATGTTATTTGCGGCTATTGTGAGGAGTGATGTTTCTCTGATTTCTTTCTCAACCCATTTATCATCTATATAAGGGAGGGCTACCAATTTTTTGAGTTAATCTTATACCCTGTTACATTACTGGAGGTGGTTTATTAGTTGTAGAAGTTACTAGTAGAATTTTTGGGGTCGCTTGTGTAAATTATCATATAATCAGCAAATAGTGAGAGTTTGACTTCTTTTTTTCCCATTTATATCCCCTTGATCTCCTTTTGGTTTCTTATTGCTCTAGCTAGGACCTCAAGAACTATATTGAATAGATATGGAGAGAGTAGACAACCTTATCTTGCTTCTGATTTCAGTGGGATCGTTTTAAGTTTCTCTCCATTTAGTTTGATGTTGACTATTGACTTGTATATTGCCTTTTTTATGTTTAGGTTCCTTGTACCCCTGCTCTCTCCAAGACCTTTATCATGAAGGGATGTTGTATTTTGACGATGGCTTTTTCAGCATCTAATGAGATGATCATGTGGTTTTTTTTTTCAGTTTGCTTGTATGGTGGATTACACTGATAGATTTTCATATGTTGAACCATCCCTGCATCTCTAGGATGAAGCCTACTTGATCAATGTGGATGATTTTTCTGATGTGTTCTTGGACTTGGCTTGCCAGTGTTTTATTGAGTATTTTTGCATCGACGTTCATGAGTGAGAACGATCTGTAATTCTCTTTCTTAGTAATGTCTTTGTGTGTCTTAGATATCAGGGTAATTGTAACCTCCTAAAAAGAGTTTGGCAATGCTCCTTCATTTATAGCTATTTTTGGTTTTTAGTTAGACAAATAGAGAATGACAAATACAACCTACCCTTGGGGTGGCACCCTCTGACTGACCGGAATTAATCATACCCAGTGGATTCTGTCCAGAAGAACTGGGTGGATTCTGGTCATCAAATGGCAAGGGGCTGGTTCATTTGCCTTTACAAGGTAGCAGAACTTGTGGAGAAAGTGTGGTGAAGATAATACGACAGCCCATTTTCCTAAGATAGAGCATGCATAGGAAAAGTTTGTTTAAAAATTAGGACTTGGACATTTGAAGTGCTGAGATCTGGGGATTTGGTAATACTAACATAATAGAAACAATTTATAAACATATTTAACATTAATATAAATATAGATCCATTGTTAATATGTCTACACTCAAAACCATAAGCTACAGACTTGGCAGAAATTTCTTCAAGCAGTGGAGAAGATTAAATAGTTATAGAGAATTTTAATCAGGTTACAAAATCTCAATAAGGGGGCAAATTAGAAGACTTGAACTTCTAACTTGGTCTTGCGTATACTTCCACTTAACCTGGCCTCTCCCCAGAAGAATAAATAACTTTAGAGCAGACAAAAAAATCCACCGATGAGGCTAAAGTCTTTGTTCTCACAAGTGGAAGAGAGACTTCACTAATAAATGATGTTATCACGTCCACATCACAGAATCCAAGATTTCTTTTTGCAAAAGTCTGTATATTTTGATATAAATGTTTATGTTGCTATGAACCAACTATTGTCTCTAAAACCATTACTAAAGGTAAGGAGTGTTTGTCTATTAGAAAATAATTTAAAAGGGCTTGGGTGTATTTCCCTTTCTCTGACTTTTCAAGGGAATTTGCTCTGGGGCCAGAGCAGGGATATCATGCCAGCATCAGAGGGCAGAGCCTTTCTGGAGACAAGCTCAGTGTCACATGGAACACAAGCCACATTCATCTGAGATTCTGAACGGAGAGAAGACAGGTGGCAGATGGGCTTTCAAATTCCAAGTGACAAACCTGGGCAATCGGCTTTCCCAGGCAGCCATGTTTGCAGCTCGGTCCTTTCAGTGTTGCTGAACAGGGGGCCTAAGGCAGCAGTTCCGCCATGTTGACTGTGAGTGTTGTCATGTGAGAAATCCCGTGCTCAGCACCCCTGAGCCCCTGGAGATGAAGGAACGGTTCCACTCAGAGTCTGTGCTCATGGTAAATGATGAAGGATAAAGATGCTGGGAAGGTGAGCAAGTATGTAATTTTAAAGGGGCTTGAATTAACACCTCTTGTTCTTTTAAGAATTAAAGGTGCCAGTTAAAACACAGAAATCAAATGCTATTTCGGCAATTATTCCTTTACCCTTCTCGGATCAAGATGGCTTTTTTAAAAAATTACTCTTTTAAATGACAGAATGCTACTGAATAGAATTTAGATTGCTTATTTCTCCACATAAGCTTGTCTGTGCTCAATTTGTGAGTCGCTAGGATTGATGTTTTTATAATGCAAATTTGAATATATTGATTTAACTAAATGGTACTTTAATTTACAATGGAAAACAAAAATGTTGAACTTACCATCTATAAAAAACTAAAAGATAATGAAAAGCAAAATGATGACTTTTAAAGTTGGTCACATGCAGGAAATAATTGTGGCACTGTGACAACGCTAACAATAAATAACTGATAATTAACGACCTGCCACCACAGATTGGCACTATATCACGTGGTGGGGGTGGCTGGGGGTCACGTGTGCAGATGCTCCTGTGTAAAAGTCACAGGACAACCTCAGGTATCTGTCCTCGCTCCTTCTACCTTCTGTTTGAGACAGGGTCTCTCCTTGGCCTGGATCTTTACCAAGGCCATTGAGCTTCCACTGTCTCCACACCCACCCCTGGAATTCCAGTCTCCCATGACCTGGGTTGTCACAGAAGTTCTGGGGATCACACTCCCAAGGCAAGAACCTTGTGCTCTGAGCCATCTCCTCAGTCCACATAGGTCGGATCAATTACCCTCACTTTTTGGAGGAAAAACTGGGGACCTGTCCAAAGTCACACAGCCCCTCCACATTAGTAAAATGTGGATTGGAAGCGAAGCTGTTTCTTCTGTGTTTGAATCAATGTCTTTGCTGAGCCATCTCTCTGAATCATCAAGGAAACAAGATAGTTTCTTAAAAAGGTCAAAGGTGAAGGGAAAATGAGCACTCTGGAAGGTGAAGGGGTGGCAGAGAGAGGTGGGCAAGGGAATTGTCTTTGCCTTGAAGGCATTTGCCGGCCTCACTAAATCCAATGCCTGACTTTGGGGGCCTTGCAACACAAAGGACATACTGCCTGACCAAGAGTCCTATGCAGACATTCCCTCCATGAATGAGAAGCATAGCTAGGACAGTATGACCAGACAATACCCAAGAACATTAATGCCTGGGGTTTTTTTTGTTTGTTTGTTTGTTTGGTTTTTTTTTTTTTTTTTTTTGCTTACTCCAGACTTAGGTTCAGTTTAAGGTGGAAGCCCAGAAGAAGCAAACAAAACTTAGTGGGCTTTCATCTGCATGCCTCAAATGGTTTCCCTAAATGAATTCACAAATACACATCCTAGACACAAAGACAACCAGGAATATAAGAAAAGTGATTTAAATAAGACCCACCCCCTGCAGAAACAATAAACAATCAAACCCAAAATGGTCAAAGCAAGCAACAAGAGAACTCTGCTGAGCCAGATAGAGTAATTGAGGCTCTTAGTCCTATGAATCAGAGAGCAGAGGCAGGAATGTCCCTTGAGCCTGAAACAAGGTCTGCCAGGGCAAAATACGAAGATTTGGTCTTGAATTAACATGCAAGCTAACAGAAAGCTGTGCTGATTTTGTGGCTGTAAGTAAAAAATGAACTTGGAGACATCTGTAGGAAGAACCAGAGAAGTGTGGCAGAGCTGATCTTAAAAATGCAACTTCTAAAACTTAAAGCAGAGGTAGCTAAAACGGAACAAGAACCAATGCATGAATTTGATATCACATTAAGCTAAAAGGTGAATTAATGATATAGAATATGGTTTGGGAAAAATTAGAGTATTATGTGGGGTACACTGGTCAGGAAGGCACAAAAATTTGTAAAAATAAAGTGTTAAAAAGCCACCCCAAACTGAATGAACAGCAAGAATCCTCTTCTAGACAGATCAGAGCAAAACATCAGAATAAAACAAACTTCAGGGGCCAGGCATGCGGCCCACACTTATAATTCCAGCACTTGGGAAGCCGAGGCAGCAGGATTGTGAGTTCAAAGCCAGCCTCATCTACATAGTAACAACCTTTGTTAAAGCAAAGCAAGAAAGAAGAGAAATGCAAAGTCCACCCAGGGAAAAAAGTCAAATTACCTTCAAAAAAATAATACCCTTCACCCGACCTCATAGTAGTTAGTGGTTGATCCTGGGGTGTGGAGGGGTGTGCACAGGTATGTCAGCCATGATAAGAAATTTTCATTCTAATGAATTCAAAACCATTAAAAAATTGTAAGCTGAGGGATGACAGAATCTGATGTAAATTTTACAAACTTAAATAACCCTGAGGGCTTTGTGAAGGGGGAATTTAAAAGGAAAACAAGAGAAGTGATTAAAAGGCCATTTCCATAGTCTACACAAAGGACACACTCAGAGCACATTAGTATATGAATGGATAGCAACCCGAAGAAGCCTTGTCTTGGTCAGCCTGTTTTCAGTTTTATGGAAGATTTTATTGACATTTTCATACATCAATATAATATGTTTTGGTCAAATCCACCCCTAGTCTCTCCCCTCAACTCTTCCTCTCCCCTGACTACTTTTCCCTCTCCATTTTAAATACTTAAAAAACAAAACCAAACAGAAAACCATAGTGTCTACGTAGTGCTCTCTGTCTGCAGAGTGTGGGCATCTGTTAGAAGCTGGGCAGCCCCTCCGGGGCCTCATCAGAAGACTCCTCCTCTCCCTCCTATAGATCCATCAAATGTCAATAGCTCCTGAGCAGGGGTGAGACCTTGTGGACACTCCTACCACCCACACAGCCTCGAATCCTCTGTGCTTTCCTCTGAATTCACTGCCAACAACTGCAAGAAGAAACTCCTTGTCTTTAGGGTGCAGTTTATTACTGTGCCCGTTAATTTTATGCATTGTATAAAATTCTTAGATCTAAATGTCATTATTCTTATGGTCTAACTATGGAATGTCCTCATTAGGCTCAGAGTTTGAATGCTCTCCGGGTAGTGACACAGTATTGGACGGTTGTGAAGACTTGAGGAGGAGGGCTCAGTGGAAGGAGATGGACCACTGGGAGCAAGTCTTTGTGCCTATCGTCTTGGGTCCCTTCCTGTCTCATTCTCTCCTTCCTGCACTATCTGTCATGCCCTCCCACAACATAAGCAGAAACCATGAACGAAAGGAAAACTTCCTCCCTTAATTTGTTCCCATCAGGTAGCTGGTCACAACAACAGAAGTAACTCACACAAGTAGTCAAGATGCAGATACATCATAAAAACAACCTGAGCGGGGGCCCAGAGAGATGGCTGAGCAGTTAAGAGTGCTGGCTGCTCTTCCAGAAGACCCAGGTTCGATTCCCAGCACCCACAAGGCTGCTTACAACCATCTGCCATTCTAGCTCCAGGGAATCCAATGCCCTCTTCTGACATCTATAGGCACCAGGTATGTATAGAATGCATAGATATACAGGCAGGCGGGACATCCATACACACAAAAATGAATAAAATAAAAATAAATTTTAAATCTTACCAAATCTATAGATAATGTGCAATTAGGAACAAGAGACATGACTTTAGGTGATAAAAATCAGCACCCCAAAAGACTTCAGCTTTTTGGTATAGGAAACATAGAATAGTTTGAAACCGAGCAGGATAAATGTAACTTAGATAGTGTGTATAAAAAAACAAAACAAAACAAACGAGGAAGGATTTCTTGACAGTGAGCCCAAGATGAGTAAAGAGTGGTTTGAATTTTGTGCCCCCAGTTCCTCTGACAGTACAGTTATCTGTGCCACCTAAACCAAGCCTTGTCAGTGCCATATCTAGGTTCCTTGACAAGAAAATAGGGACAGGAGTGATCAGGAGAGCATAGAATTATGGGATTGAGGAATTTGGGGAGGACTGATGCTTGTTAAACATTTCTTTTATATCAGAGGCTCTCATAGTGATTAGCATAGCATGGAAAATTATACAATGTGTGTGTGTGTGTACATACATGTATATGATTTTCATTCTCATTTATGTCAATTTAACTGCCTTCGAATAATTTCAGGTTTATTATTTGAAAGAAGTAGGTATTCTATCTAGGTAAAAAACAATGCTTGTGAAAATTATAAAATGTTATACTATAGTATAATATTATTTAAGTGAACCATTGTCTAAAAAATGGTAACTTACCTGACACAGGCTACTTTTTGTATTCGTGAATTTTCCATCATTTAAGATACTTAAGCATAAGGTAGACAAGTCATATTAGAATATAAGATTAAACTATGTAGATTTTTTTAGGCTCTTCTCATCCTGATATTCTTTGCTTTGTAGTATATTAGTTAGTTATCTATTGCCAGATAAGAAATCACCCGTAGATCAGTGTCCTGGACCAACACACATTTATATATGGGGTGATAATCCAAGTATGGCTTATCAGGTTTCTCTGCTTCCTGTAGTTAGAATTTAATCAGGGCAGAAGTATCATCTAAAAGCTGGATGGGAAGGTATTTACTAGTTGAACTTCAATTATTTGAGGACCTCAGTTGGTAGACACTGGCTACTGACCATCAGCAACTCTGGCTTCTGAGCCATGTCTGTCACTCCAGTGTGACAACTGCATTCATCCACAGTAGTAAGAAAGAGTCTGCTGATAACATGGACGTCACTCGCCTATGAATCCTAAATCACAAAATGATAGTCTTTTATTTTGTCGTATTCTATTAGTTAGAAACAACTATCGTTTCCTCCTTTCTTCCTTCCTTCTTTACTTCCTTCCTTCCTTCCTTCCCTCCCTTCTTCCTTCCCTCCCTCCCTTCTTCCTTCCCTCCCTCTTTTCTTGAGACAGGGTCTCACCATGTACCTCTGGTTGGCCTTGAACTCACAGAGATCCACCTGCCTCTACTTTCCTAGTGCAAAGATCAAAACCATGTGTCACCATGTCCTGACATGCCATATCTTAATAAAGCAAGTCTACCACACCATATATGAAGTATCTCCACAAATAGGAATCACATTCAAGGTAAGGGGATTGCCCAAGATCATAAGTAGAAGGATGTGTGTCAGGGAAGTGTCATTTGGGATCTTGTCAAAAGCTTCTTGACATTCTGTAGGAGTTTAAAAAGATGTGTTTAGAATCTCAGGGAAGTTGAACTAGTAGAGGAACGGAACTGGGTCTAGTAAATAGGAGGGGGATTGTTTAAAACCCAGTCTGGTGTTAGGGAACTGAGATATAATGTTCTTTGAGAAAACATCTATTTTACCAAAAACTTCACTCCAGTTATAACCCTAAACACAAAATCCTACAAATGTAGCACAAAACAACTACCAAACACAAGTGATTTTAAAAAATCTTAACACTAGCAGAGAAATTAATCAGGGCGGAGCAGCCACTGGGGTGAGGTACGGCACAGCCATGTGATTCTGTGACATCAGAAACATGTGGGAGCAAACGCCACTCGTTGCCGCTGCACACAGACCAAAAGAGACAATAAATTCAACATTCACCCATCCCTGAATAAGAAGTCTTAGTTAAATAGGGGAAAGCATTTTCAGAAACTGTTTCAAGTGGCGAAGAGTCTGGGATGTGATAGGCTGGGCCAGCGCGGGCTCCAGTTAACAGTCTCCTTATATTTAGGACGTAAAATACCCTCCAATCAAGGGTGATGATGGTCCATTTCTCAAGGCCCTGAGTCGGGCTGGCTTGATTGATTGCTTTGGCTAATAGCAGGCTACGGGTGTGAACTTCATGCCAATTTTAAATCTAGCCCTTGAGCACATTATAAGCTTCCTTTGACACCTTGGACTCCTGCCTCCACCATAAACGAGCTCTTAACCAGCTTGCAAGTGAGTGATGAGGCCCACGAAGTTGGAGGAGAGCCAAGTAATCCAGACTGAAAGCCAGCCAGGCCCTGGGGCAGAGCTACCCGGAAATTACAGAGCTGTTTGTAGACCCCGGGGGCCAGGTCAGCCTAGGGCCAACTGCCAACTCATTTGCTTGTGTCAGCAGCTGAAAAAATGGTTGTTTTAACCCGTTAAGCTTTGGGGTTGTTTGTTATACAGCAATAACAAATGAGACAGCTGGTAAATCCATGAGCCTTCTTAATCAGTTCCTACCAGTGGGAATTTCTGATTGGGAATACTTCCGAGTCTCTGTTAAATTGAGTAGAGGTATCATGCATTGTTACTATTAAATTGATAACTAAAAGACAGATAAGGATCATTTCGCATCAGAGATTTTATTGTTGTTTTGTATAAGTGATAAGTGGTTATTCGTCTCATAATAAAGTTATTCCTAAGAATGGTCTGATAAACTTGAAAGACAATCATCAGCCAGGTACAGGGTCTTGCAACTGTAGTACCATCGCTCAGAAGACTGAGCAGGATGAGTGCTTCATCCTGGGAGTTCCAGGCTGGCCTGGACAACATAATGCTACCCTGTCTTAAAAAATAAGTTTATTAATCAATTAACCAAGTTTGTAAAAGATGTTTTTTCTGATTAAGAATTTTAGCTATTTAGTGTTTTCCCCTCACACCTTGAAACATAGATTTGTGATTATTACTTAGGCTTCATATTCGTTTTTTGTGTGTTTTGCCAACACCTTTGTTATATGGTACACTTTGGATCACGTGAAGGCACTGCGTGTCTAGAGGTGGATCACACCACCTACCTGACACTTTTCACCCAGATGAGGTGGATCACACCACCTACCTGACACTTTTCACCCAGATGAGGTGGATCACACAAGCTACAGAGGTAGAGAACAGCAACTCCTTACTGCCTGAGACTTTTCATCCAATATGCCCTGTCCTTTTTGTTTGTTTGTTTGTTTGTTTGTTTGGTGCCATACAGAATTTTCTGTAAGGAAAACTACAGCTCAAACATTTGAGATTGTGTTTTGAATATTAATCATTATTCTAGTTACTTTCTTCCCTAAAAATAGACCCCTGGATTAGTTCACACAAGACAATGCAAATCTGAGTAAATAAATGGTCTGAGGAATAGCTAAAGTCACAGTTAAGAAGTTGAGTGATCCTAGGCTCTCTTTTGGATGAATTTATGCTCCTTGGAACACCCAGAGCACAAAACCTCTGAAGTAGATGAATTTCAAACCTGCTTACATGCTCTGAAACTTAGATTTCCCTCCAACTTACTCCCAATCTTAAAATGAATGAACCAGTTATCTAGAGTGGACAATTTTTCTTCTTTTTACTCCTGAAAAATCTATTTTTTTTTCAACTTACAGAGAATAAAATGGGTTTTCTTGGCATACATGCTTTAGAATTATGTCAGTTGAAAGCTTTTCCAACTTGGGCATTTGCATTAGTATTTTTATACTTATATTTATCTCCTAGATGCTTAGAGGGAAATTAATATAATCGGGACACTAGACCCATGTGGAAGAGTGTACAGGAAGAGTAGATACTGAATACTTACTCTCTTCAATCCTAGCCCTTACCTAGGAGGCAGACGCAGGTGGGCTCTGGTCTACACAATGTGTTATGAGCCAACCAGGGCTACCTAGCGAGACCCTGTCTCAAAACAGCAACAAATCTACTTTTAAAGGTATAGTTCCTTGTATTATCAAGAAGATTTGGGGTATCTGGAATAAGGGAGGCATTCCCAAAACTTTTTCTTGAATAATAAAGACTTTTGTGGCTTAGATTGGAAAATGAATGCCCTACGACTGATAGCCAAATCCTGGAGACTTCACCCAGCTGCTTGGCGCTGGCCCAGCCGCAGCAGCTCTGACAATAAGCTGGAGGATGGTGAGGGGAGATGAAGTCCAAACATGCCTTGCTTTGCATCACAGTCTCTAAGATGCACAACCTGCCTCCTGCCCACGCTGTACACCTGTTAACCCCAACAGAAAGGAATCTGTTTGGGGCAATTCCACCTACTTCCATATATATACATACTTGTATGTGTGTGTGTGTGTGTGTGTGTGTGTGTGTGTGTGTGTGTGTGTATGCGTGTGTGTGTGTACACATTACTTTTTTGTTGCTTGCTTCATTTTGCTACATTTATCGACTCAAACCAGCCTGCAAATTGGAAATCATTTCACTATCAATAAGACTGTGTAGAAAATGTAACATGATATGGAAATGATGGAGCTCTGGGACTGGATTTGGGACGCTGATTTCAATCACATCAGACTGGCATCCAGCCTGGTATCAAGCCCGTACCAGGCTCAGCTTCAGGAACTGTCTCTCCAGGCCGTGTCCAGCCCTGATTCCAGCCCTGACTCTCACTGTTCTCCTCTGTGCTGTTTTTGCCTCTGGCTTGCCCTCCCCAGTTCTAGTCAGTCATCTCGCGGCTAGCCTCAGTCATCTTCCTGACATACTTCAGGCCCTTTCCTTTCTCTGTGCCCTACAGGATAGCAGACCTCTGCAGCCCCCACCTGTCTGGACACAACCTATTCTAATAACTTCTCTATGACTTCATCTCTCCCAGCGTCCTCTGCCCTTCTCAGTCCTTCAGCTCCTTACAGTCAGCACCCTCCCCATCACATCTGGGATGTCTGGTCTTCTCCTCACAGGTCAAATCAGATGCCGGCATCTGGAGTCTTCCCAGTATCTCCCTACAAAAGGAGCTGCTGTGTTCCACTTCCCTTCTATGCAGCACAGGGAGATATTTTCCCTCCAAAGCTACTTCAGATACTTTCAGTTCTGACTCACATGATGCGGAATGGCTTTTCTGGCAGGAGAGTTCTCCATGGCCGCAACTCCGGTGCTCTGAGGATGCTTCCTCAATCCCAGTGGGCGATGCAATTAATTACTCGTCTCCAGGAAGGTAGGGGGAGAAAAGATGGAGGAAGGGAAAGAGCAAGGGTGAGAGTGTGCCCATCTATGTCATGGCACCTTCCTCCTATTTTCTCACAATTCTCATTATTGCTCTATAGTAATTTTGAACAAACGAGTGTGCTCTGGTTGTCCCTGTGTAGTGCTTCATGTCCATTACTTAAGAACCTTTGTCACCCTGCTGTCCTGTGCCATCTCCGTCCTCTGAAGAAGCGCCCAGGGCTACCCATGTTGCTAGATCCTCTCTTCCCAGAAGAACAAAAGGCAAGCCTCTTGCTTACTAACCCATCCAAAGTCTTCATCACAAGCCCTACTTCCTTGTAGCCTGCTCTTGGGTTGCTGTGAGCCCAGTGGTACAGGCAGCTCTCCATATTAGACACTTCTTCCTTTGCTGCCCAGCCCAAATCTCATTCAAGATCCAAACTTCCTATCCTCCTGCCCTAAGGTAACTCAAGGGCTATGGGGGAGGGAGCCCACCTACACAGTGATCCTGGTGGGAGTGAGAGGCAGTCACCACATCCACCGGAGAAGAATTTCACTAGTGCCTTACCCTAGCTGCTGTCTTTCTGAACTGATGCTATGGGAATGTCTCATATACATTGATTGCAATCTCAGATAGTCCTGCAATATTGCCCATTTTGTGAAAATCTTTCAAAGCTCACAAACACATTGCCCAGCCAAAGCAGCCAACACAAAAGAAGACACATATTACATGTTTCCATTTATATAAAGTTCACAGACACTCTATTGTATTAAAAATGGGAGGAGTAAGGACTGGAAAGGCGTAGGTGGGGATTCTGGGGTAACGTTCTGTTTCTTGATCCATGCTACTCACTGCATAAGCTTTGCTAGAGAAAGCGCATGGACTCATACATGTGTGATCCATGCACTGTCCAGGATGTATGTACTACTTTGATTAAAAAGCTGAAAATAAGAAAAATGAATATGAAGTATTGTGATGGCTGCCAAGTTAGTATTATGACACACAGTTCTTACTGGATTCAAGGGCCTGCAGCTTGAGTAGAGATTGGTTGCCATCGGCTAAGCTGATTACCCACTACTCTACAGTGTGCACAGTCCCGGGTGCACCAGAATACTAGGTGGACATCAAGCCAAAGGTGGGGCTGGAGTGGTGGTGCACTCCCATAGTCTAGCACTCAGGTGACTGAAGCAGGAGGACTGTGGTTTTGAGACAAGCTACATAGCGAGACCCTGTCCTGCAAACCAAACAAGCAGTAAAACCCAAGGTGGGGTGATATGCACAACACTGTCTGGTTTTGCCTGGGGAAGAAAGTCCAAGGAAGGAACTGACTGTCTTAGTTATGGCTTCTATTGCTGTGAAGAGACACCATCACGATCATGGCAACTCTTACAAAGGAAAATATTTAATTGGGGCTGGGTTACAGTCTCAGAGGGTTAATCCATTGGCATCATGTAGCATGCAAGCAGACATGGTGCTGGAGAAGGAGCTGAGAGTTCTACATCCTGATCTGCAGACAGCAGAAGCAACTGTGTGCCACACTGGGCATAGCTTGAGCATAGCGGACCTCAAAGTCTGCCCCCACAGTGACGCACTTCCTCAAACAAAGCCACAACTATTCCAACAAAGCCACACCTCCTAATAGCCCCATTCCCAAGAGGGCTATTTTCTTTCAAACCACCACACAGATCTAAGAGGACTTCCCTATGACTAAGTGTTGAAGGAATTTCTAGACTTCTCTCTAAACTCTTCCATTTTGTTTCTTATTTAGATTATGCTAAGAAGGTGGTTTTATCCTAAAGCAAAGAGCAGTCACAGACTGTCCCATAGCCAAGGAAGGCACTTCTCTGTGTCAAGACACTGGGGCATCCTTGAAGAGATTGGCAGGCAGCAGGGCCTGGCTGAGAAAAACCAGAGAGGAACTGTCACCTAAGGTAGACACCTAGTTCCTCCTCTGCTTCACTGAGGAAGAGCAGAAGTCCCACCTCTCTGGGGCCTGACTTTACTCACTTAGGTAGTGAAATGTCTGCCCTAGTCTGCCACGGTCTTGTCTAGCTCCTTCCAAGATTCGTTGCTATAATTAGGGGGCAAATCCTTCAGGTAGAGATTAAATGGAAGAAAGGGGGAAATGGTATTGTAAGCTTTATGCTGCCTTCCCTGAATTTTATAAAAAAAAAAAACAGCCTTTCTAACCTTTGCTTTTCAACTTTACAGGAAACTAAATATTACTTAGTAGTAATTAGGGAGACAGAGATTTTTCTAAAGCCAGACCTTTGTGCATTTTTAAGCTCTATTATTAATATCCAAAAATATCAGTAAAAATTATTGCAATTTGACAGAATAACTTCTATAAACACATATGATATATTACTGTGGCTTGGGTCATTAAAATAGCTTTTAGTTTCTCATTCCTTCCTAATTCTATAACCCTCATAAACCCATTCCATGCTGTTCTAATCCAGTAAGACCATCCTGGGGCCGTGAATGTCTGGGTGCATTTGCCCTGGGGCCTTGAACATCTGGGTGCATCACCCTGGGGGCCATGAACATCTGGGTGCATCCACCCTAGGGATGTGAACATCTGGGTGCATCCATCCTAGGTCTGTAAACATCTGGGTGCATCACGCTGGGGCCTTGAACATCTGGGTGCATCCACCCCAGGGCTGTGAACATTTGG
The DNA here is from genome assembly GCA_004026605.1 of Ondatra zibethicus. NCBI lineage: Eukaryota > Metazoa > Chordata > Mammalia > Rodentia > Cricetidae > Ondatra > Ondatra zibethicus. The sequence goes on along the minus strand of PVIU01001882.1, from coordinate 130,912 downwards.
GCACATCAGGTTGGGTTGGGGTGTGCTTCATTGTTTTGCTATCAGTGATAACAAATGAATACTCAATGACAGGCAGTAATGAGGTTTCTGTGACCCAACTTTATTCTGCCTAGTAAAGGAAATGATCTTGTGACTTAATGGCTCCCCTGTATTCAAATGGGATACTCTAGATCTCAGGCATGGTATCTGTGAGAAGGAAGGGGACTGTGGAGAAAGCAATGAAAAGGAATCTTCTTGAGATACCTTGGTACTGTTAGAAAATGTTTCACAGGGCTGGAAAGTTGGCTCAGAGGCTAGGAGCACTTGAAGTTCTTCCAAAGGACCTGAGTTCAATTCCCAGCAGCCACATGGCAACTAACAATCATCTGTAACTCCAGTCCCAGGAGCTCCAGTGCTCTCTTAGAGCCTCCATAGAAACTGTACAGGTGTGACACACGTACACGCAGGCAAAATACCTGGACACATTTTAAAAAGTTAAAAAAAAATTAAAAACAAATATATTGACTGAAAATAAGTAATGCAATTATGGTGCGGGAGAATTGTCTGTATTCTATTCATCGTGATTTAAATAAATGCTGATTGGCCATTAGCCAGGATGTATAGGTGGGACAACCAGGCAGGAAGTAGAGGCAGAGCAAGGAGAACAGGAGAATTCTGGGAAGCAGGAAGCTCTCTTGGCACTCCTTTCTGGACCACCAAAGAAGCAGGATGTGACCTGCCCCACTGAGAAAGGTACTGAGCCATGTGGCTAACATAGATAAGAATAATGAGTTAATATAAGCTACAAGAGCTAATAAGAAGCCTGAGCTAATGGGCCAAACAGACTAATCTAATGCAGACTCTCCGTGTGATTTTCTTTGGGACTTGCCAGCTGTGGGGTACCGGGCGGGACATAAACCCCAACAAGCCCGCCCTCATGTTACACAATTATTAAAACTACTTTTATTTTTTGAGATTATAATATAATGGCACCATTTCCTCCTTCCCTCCCTCCCTTCAAGCCCTCCAATAAACCCCTTCAAGCCGTCCAATAAACCCCTTCAAGTTCTCTTGCATATTCCTGTCCCTCTTGTACATTAATTGTTGCTTTACACACACACCAAGGTTTACTGGAGTGCCAGCCCCCTGAACCTCTCAGGATCCAGAGGTACGTCACAGCAAGAACACCTTCTCATCACACCTCTCCATCCTTCAAAAAGGTTTCTCTCAACGTTCTCCCTCGATTTGCTCTCCATCCTGCAAGGTTTCCTATTTACATACCCACACAGACATAGCTAACAATTCTTTGGCAATAACAAGGATACCAGGCATGCATTTCACAGGGCCAAAATAAGCAGATAAGGCTAACAAAACCAGCGCCTGTTTACTTATGTCTCAGAGGGGGCGTGGCTGTGAAGCACAGGGCACATCTGAAAAACTTTTTCTTTGTAACAGATGGAGACCTTTTCAGAAAGCTTCAACTTACCAAAACCCAGGGCTGTCAGGACTGGGCTATGCATACAGCACAATCCCTGCTCAGGGATCATTTTGGAAGAGAGAAAAGAATGATTATACATGCTACAGGAACAGGAAGTTTTCTGTGAGACTGAATTCCATAGAAATGGCAGAGAAGCTATACCCATGACATTTTATCAGCATGGCTGCCTAAACAAGACCTGAACAGTGACAGCACCAAGGGACACGCTAACGTGAAAGGGGACATTTCTTGAGTCCTCAACTTCATAAAAATAAGTACGGGCAACTGGGGAATACTGAGAGTACGTGAAATGTTCTTTCCCAAAGGGGCTCCCTACACCCTGATTCATTATCCAATACTAAGTGGTCAGCCCTGAGATTATATACATACGGTGCTATTATACAGACTGAGCAGGTTGCGAGTGTGTGTGTGTGTGTGTGTGTGTGTGTGTGTGTGTGTGTGGACAAATGACAATAGTTAAAGAAAAAGAGGCCATGAATTTGAGAGGGGGCAAGAGAGAACAAGGGAGGTTGCACAGGAGGAATTGGAGGTAAGAAAGGGAAGAGTTATGTAATTATAATTTTAAAAAATAAAAATTATATGAGACAATTTTAAAAATTGGGTTTTTTACTGTCACACCTACTATAATACTGCTTGTAATGAAGATTCATCATGTTTTTAAGAGTTTAAATATCCTGACTGGGAAATGTAATGGGAGAAGCGACTCTATTAAATAAAACCCAAAATTCTCTCATCTGAAGTCAAGAATTTCCCCCTCAGAGATAACCACAGTTGTGGGGAACCGTAAACACCCAAGAAGAGAGACAAGTGGGACCACCAGCCTTCCAGTCAGGACTCCTGAACTTGGTTTCATTCTCAGAAGATTTTCCTAAACAGCCACACTGTTCACTGGAAAGCAGATGTAATAGGGTCCTGTAATTCCAAATACCAGCCTGGTCTCTAACCAAGTAATCCCAGAGCTCCACTTCCGCTCTCAGGAGTGATGTTGCCACGGTAAAAGGAAAGAGTAATTAATTTCACCCTAGGAGAGGTACCATAGAGTGGCTGGATGAGACTTTCAAAGCAGCTACCTTGAAGACGGCCAAAGGAAAAGAGAGAAACTCCCCCAGCCCGGAAGAGGATGTGGAAATTCATTTCTTGGGCAAAGGGAAGTGCAAACATGAAGCCTACAGCACAAAGCACATGACCAGGAACGGGGACAAGATGAGCAGTCTCAGAGGTGGGAGACGCTGCTGAATGACAGAGCTGCGGCAGATGAAGAGACCCTGACACCCTCAACACGTGACTGCCGATTGCAGGAGAGGATGTGACTATGAATGGCATATTCATCAGCAAAAAGTATTCTTTTTATTTATTTATTTACTATTGACTTACTCATTTTGAGATCTTGGTATTTTGCCCAAGCTAGACTCAAGTTTGCAATTCTCCTGCCTTGGCCTGAGGGGTGCTGGGATTACAATATGGGCCATAAGTCAACATTTTAGCAAAAGGTACATAGTTTTTAAAGAATCATAAATTTATTATATTTTTAACTTATTTATTTACTGTTTATGTGAGCACATGGACATGCATGTACCATGCCGTGTGTAGGAGTCTGTCCTCTCCTACTATGTGGCTTCCAGGGATCGAGCTTGGTTGCCAGTCTTCACAGACTGCACCTCTACTTGATGAGCCTTCTTGTTGGCCTACGAAACATAAATACTTTAGGTGACCAGAAAGGTTCAAAAATAATCAAATAGAAAAAAAATCAAGTAGGAATTCGAGGCCAGCCTGGTCAACCAGAGCTAGTTCCAGGACAGGCTCCAAAGCTACAGAGAAACCCTGTCTTGAAAAAAACGAACAAACAAAAAAAATAAATAAATAAAAAATAAAAATAAAAAAATCAAATAGGACATTTAGAAACAAAGAGTATACATTACTCTACTCTTTACCTTTTAATTGATTTTTATTTACCTTCTAAACTCTGAACACTTTTCTCACTTACTGTGTGTGTCTGTATAAACTTACTGAAGGGAAGTGCCTCCTCAAGAGGGTGTACTTGCCTTATTCAGAACACCCAAGAACCTGAACCAACACTGGCCACCCAGTGCAGTGGGAGGCTGCTTGTTTGTTCCTGGCCACCCAGACTCCTGAAATAACCACTCAGAAACTGTATTAAGTAAATCACTGCTTGGCCTATTAGCTCTAGCTTCTTATTGGCTAGCTGTTACATCCTAAACTAACCCATCTCCATTAATCTGTGTATCGCCACAGGGCTGTGATTGACCAGAAAGGTTCCAACTAGAAGATCACGTCTTTCCCCGCTGGTGGCTCCATGGCATCTCTTCTACTCTGCTTACTCTCTCTCTCTCTCTCTCTCTCTGTCTCTTCCTCCCTCTCTCTCTCATATATATATATGTATCTTCTAGCCTGGCTATATTCTGTTAAGCCACTGGCCGACAGCAGCTTCTTTATTAACCAATGGTATACAGAGGGGAAAACCACATCAACCCAGTGAAATATGAATGAATGTGTTAAGTAAATGAATAAACCTGTAAATGATGCAGCACATAGACATAAAGGCATGAAATATGAAGAACGTTTAAAACACAGAATGAGGCTGAGTGAGCACGTCATTTGAAATCCAGGAAGAAAGGAGAGGGTGTTCTTACATCAGCCTGGCTAGTGATTTTCCTCGGGTCTTACATCAAAGTCTTTGATCCCCTTTGAACCAGTTTTTATGCAAGGTGAAGGTTCATTCTCCTGAATGTGGAAGTCCAGTTGCCCAGCACCACTTGTGAAGGGACCATCTTTGCTCCAGTGTGTGTCTTTGACAGCTTTATCAACAAGTAGGTGGCTCTAATTCTGTGAGTTTATTTCAGAGTGCTCTGTTCTTCCAATCCAAAGGTCCACATGCCTATTTATGTAGATGAACAGGACTATGGCGTTCAAGGCAGTATAATTCTGTAATATAATTTGAGATTGGGAATTATGATACCTCAACCATTGTTCTTTCTGCTAAGGGTTAATTTAGCTATCCCAGGCCTTTTGTGTTTCCTTGAGAATCTTAGGATTGTTTTTCATTGGAATTTTTATGGAAATTGCACTGAATCTGTCGATTGAGTTTGAGAATATAGCCATTTCCACAGTATTACTTCCACCTATCCATGAGCATGGAAAGTCTTTCACATGGATGGATCTTAGCAACACAATATTAAATGTAAGGGAGGGAGGAAGTTACAGAAGATTTGACACAAATTTACAAGGTTGAAAAGTAAGTAAAACGGAATAGAGAATGTGAGGAAATGCGCATGTGTTCACCCTCTGGAAAGCAGCAAGGATGAGGTAAATGTGCAGTGGGTGCTTTGAGGTAGGAGTTCAGACAAGAAGACCCCACGTGGATTTGACAGTGTGAAACATGTGAGTGCTGCGTTGTCTGTCTTTGTGGGTCAGCTTGGCTGACCATAGTGTGCACAGTTCAAATACTGTTTTCCAGTGTGTTCAGGAGGGTGTTTCTGGGTGAAGTGAGAGACTGATTGGCAGCTCCCTAAAACACCCCTCCTTCCAGTGTGGTTGAGCATTATCCAACCCACTGAAGGCCTGGAGAGAACAAAGAAGGAAGGAGGTGTTCACCCTCTTGCCTGCTCACTTGAGTTAGGACATCCCGGCCCCTCATCTCCTGCCCTCAGGCCAGGGCCTGCATCAGCAAGTCATCCGACTCTCAAACTTGAACCTGGACTGAACTATGTCATAAGACTTCCTTGTCGTCAACTTGATTCTCAACCTTCATAAGTAGATTGAGCCAACCCCTTAAGATAAATATGAAACTGTATTTCTCTAGTATATAAGCACAGGTATATGCATTATACACACACAAATACTTCCTCTTTGTTCTGTTTCTCTAGAGAATCCCAATACAGAAGAGAACATGAAGGTTCATTTTTATAATGTTCATAACCTATATATGTTTTATACCCACTTTTTATTTATATTTATCTATTTTCTTAAACACATGGTTTAGTTATGTATCCCCAACTGGCCTAAAACTCAAAATTTCCCCACCTTCTTGTTATATTTGCCACACATTCAGCCTCTTTGGATTCATTTGGAAACAAACCACCCTGGGCTGCATGAGAACCTGTTTCTAAAATAGAATGCAAAAGGAAAAAGATCCCTGGCCTTAATTTCACAAGTATAAAGTATACTGAAGAACATAAAAACTCAAATAACAGGGTCAATCCAAAATCATTAAAAAATGCCATAAAAGTTATTGTCTTTTGTCCATATTTACACATTTTTCTTTAATATAGTTGTAAGCCCTTTGACATGAGAAACCTTGACAAAACAAACTTCCATATTGTTTTGTATCTGCATATGATATATAGTAATCATGTTCTTATTGGCATTGAAATACTTAAAATGAAAGAAAAGTAACTTGGACTTTACCAAGAGACAACAGGAGTTCAGTAGATGGTCACAGGAGAGTGATGGCATGTCATCCGGGTGTGAAAGATGATAGCGGCAGCAGGAGATGCCATGAAGTAGCCATTGGAAAGAAGATACCGGAAGCCTGAGCCTTCAGAGCAATTTGGGAAGCACAGCAACTCATTGCTGGATCTCAGGAGGCTGTGGGAGTAGAAAACAGGAGGAGCCACAGCCCACAGGAGCCAGAGAGTGACCAAAGAGGAGGGCGAGGGTCAGGGTGACCCGTGCTCTGGCTCAGGCAAGTAGAAGGACCAAGAGTGAAGGACAGGAAGGGGGCAGATCTGTAGGGAGTTCATCAGTCCTTGGCTTTAAGAGGTCCCTCGGATCTTGTCTGTCTGCTTTCTCTCTTCTGGAATAGATGTTGTATAAGGAACTCCCTATACAACATCTATTTCAGCCCCTCTGTGCTTCCACACTTAGAGGTGGTCCTCCTAGCCCACAGCTGCAGCATGGCACCTGCTCTTCATATCTGTGTGAGGTACAAAGACCCTTGTTCAGGTCTTAGAACTTCCCCTTCCTTCTTATGAAATTATTCAGGGCTTTTGGGAGTTTTGTTGCCCTTACTTTCATTTTGTTTTTTTTTTTCAGATAAAAAACTTTAGGAATATTTTTAAAATTAAAAAACAAAAGCATCAAGAATATTCAGTTGGTCAACAATAGAGAACAAACAGCTGCATCCCATCTAACAAAAATCTTCAAGTCACCTCAGAGTCCTGACTCTCACTCTTTGCCTCACTGAACCTGGCAGCGAGCTGACATCAATCAGCTGCCCCAATGATTCTCCTGTGTTCACCTTCATCTTCACAACCCCTTCTTTTCAGGCCCCATGGGTGCTAGGATCCCTCATAATACTAGTGCAGTAAGGGCATTTTTTACCCAACGCACTGGCTCATGTCAACTTGACACAAGCTAGAGTTATCTGAGAGAAAGGAACCTCATTTTAAAAATTTCTGCCATAAGAGCTGGCTTAGAGCATTTTCTTAATTAGTGATAGATGAGAGAGGGCCCAGCCCATGGTGGGTGGTGCCATCCCTGGGCTGGTGGTCCTGGGTTCTGTAAGAAAATAAACTGAGCAGTCCATGGGGAACAAGCCAGAAAGTTGCCCCTCTCCGTGGCCTCTGCATCAGCTCCTGTCTCCAAGTTCCGGCCCTGTGTGAGTTCCTGGCCTGACTTCCTTCCATGATGGACTATGATGTGGAAGTGTAAGCCAAATAAATCCTTCCCACTCTAACTCGCTTTTGGGTCATGGTGTTACATCACCCTAATAGAAACCGTAACGAAGACAGGCACTAAATTGTCTCTGCAGCTCCATTCGTAGCTATTTATAACAGATTTCTTTTTGTTCCACTGTGCTGTTACTACCGTTTCTCTTTGAGCAAACTTACTTGTTTTGTTTCCATAAAGCAGTAGTTGTACCTTTAGGTGAAATCAATGCAGCAGTCTTTGTCGGAAACCGACAAAGGTGAATACGGATACTCACCTACTGCTTGAAACGAAGGGAGGAGTGAGTCAATAGACAGGAGGAGACTAGAATTTTCATCGAAACTTCACATTTCTGCACAGCCCTTGTGAGTTAGATAAGTATGTGGGGAAATAGTTATCCTTCCTCATTCTCACGTACCAGCCTGAGGAAATATAAAGACCCTGCTATCCCTTTTACTGAAGCAACTTTTTAATTTATCCTGTGCTTAAGTCACCTCTAGGGGAGCATGCATATTTTCACATGTGGTTTTGAAAATCGTTTTGAAGGAAATGTGTGAAAATTTATATAGTGTGATGGGATAATATGATTCAACAATTATTCTGTTACCTCCCCACAGATGACACTTGCAGAAAATTAAAGCATCATTTTCTGATATTAAATGTAAGAAACACTGCATTTCCTTGTTGCTAACTGGGTCAACAAAGATTGTTAAATTGAGGGGGAGATCGATCTCTGACTGTCCTTGTTTAAATCTAGGGGGACCCCCTTGTGCATTCAATCCTCTTTGTTTTGCCACTTCACAGGCTGGCATGCACGCTGTACTCTGATATACATGCATATCTGTGTAGCTCTTGAGAACTATCCACTGACTGAATCAGTTTACCTTACTCTCTTCTGTGGCTGAGTGTCAGAGTAAGAAGATAGCGTTTTCCCTCCCGCATCAGGAGTTAGGTAAAGAAGGGAGCTTCATAGCCTCTGTCTATATTAAAGTTTTGGGTTTAAACGGCTGAGGCACAATGAAAATCACTTACGTGTTAGTAGAGTGCCTTGTCTTCAAAGCAGGGGGCCTCCAAAAATGGTGCTTTACTAAGATACTGACACTGAGCCCAAGAATGGGGATATTCAGAAATGATGAGGTCACTAGAGAAACATGAGGGTTTAGTCCAAACGGGAAAGGAAAAACATGGGCCTGTTGGGTTCCTTCTGGGTAAGATTAAAAGTGATCCCCAGGATAGCTGTCCATTTAATTAATTGCTTAGTGCTCTCTATGGCTTCTCCTTCTGAATCATTGTGTTGTTATCACCTTTCTGATGTTCCTCCTGTAAATCAATATGTAGGTGCAGATGACCTTAGACTTCTGATCCTCCTGCCTCCATCTCCTGAGTTCTGGGGTTATAGGCACACAGCAGTATGGCTAGTTTTATGTAATGCTGGGGAGCAAACCCAGGGGTTCATGCAGGGCCCGCAGCATTCTGCCAGTTGAGCAACATGCATCCCCAGACTTGTTTTTGACATTTTGAAAGATGTTACGCTTGTTTTTCAGTTGTGTGTGGGGTGGCGCTGGTGGTAAAGTGTCTGTGGAGGCCAGAGGAGGGCACCAGATCCTGTGGAACCGAACTTAGGCAGTCAAGAGCCTCCAACCATGAGTGCTAGGAGCCAAAGCAGCGTTGGAAAGAGGAGCACATGCTCTCAACTGCTGAGCCACCTCCAGTCGCTAATATTTTACAGTTATATTTTACATACAAATTTCTCAAAATGCATCTGGAAGTTTGTTCATAGGAAAAATTGTCCTTTTAAAATATCTTCCTGGGGCCTGGGGAGAAAGTTCAGTCAATAAAGTGCTTGACTGACAACCAGGAGGAGCAGAGTTCCATCCCCAGAATGCATGTGAAATAGCCAGGCGTGGAAACATGTTCCTGCAATACACATGCTGAGGACCGGGGACAGGTGGATCCCTGGAGCCTGCTGAAGAGCTTCAGGCCAGCGAGAGACTCGGTTTCACAAACTGAGATAGACAGCGTCCTGAGTAAAGATGGTTGAGGCTGTCCTCTCATGCCCACATGCAGAGGCACACACAGGAACATGGGTGCACACACACCATGTGCACAGGCACACACAGGAACATGGGTGCACACACACACACAGGAAAGTGAAAACTGAAGTGTCTCCCTGGATATCGCTCACTAGGTTGATATTAAATGCTGGTGGATTTGGGTAATGGAGTGAAATGGAGGCTAATTGTAGTCAGAGAAATCAAACTTCAAAAGGGATTCTATTTACAGAAACAACGGATGATCACTGAAAAACTTTGACAATCACGGGAAAACTGTAGGAAAGTTCACTAGGTCTTCAAAAGCCCTGACATCTCTCCTTTTTCCTGCTCCCAGAAAATATACACAAACTTGCTGTCCTATGTGTTTACGGCAACAGTTCTCAACCTGTGGGTCGCGACCCCCACAGGAGTCATGTATTAGATATTACACTATGATTCAGAATAGTAGCAGAATTACAGTTATGAAGTATCAATGATCATCTTATGGTTGGGGTCACCACAACATGAGGAACTGTATTAAAGGGTCACAGCATTAGGCAGGCTGAGAACCACTGGGCTACAGGGAAAATGACAAAACTGTCCGTGCAGCTCACACTGTTGTGCTCAGTGTCACCTTGACCTCCCCACATCTGGATGCATTCTTCTGTAATGCGTCTTTTCTAGCAGTGTAGCGTCCTGCTGCATGAGAGCGCCATGAATCCCACTAAACACCATCCCTTTGCTTTGGCTTATCTACTATAAATTATCCTGTGAATATTCATGCCTTTATTATATCCAATACACATCATAATTAATAATTAATCGGGTATTTTTGATAATAGAATATATTTGATCAACAGGAAGCAAAAATTAGAACTAACAGTTTTTACAGTCATGTATTAATGTTGCATTTTCTTGTGAAAAGATTACTAGGCCCTGAGTTCCAAACTATGACTGAAAAATAAGATACTGAGATTTTATAGAAATAAACATACGCATTAGTCAACTGACTGATTTATTTTCTAAGCATATAACACAGTTATAGAAAATCACAGTCTTAAATCACTTCACAATGGAGTAAACAAAAAGCTTAGCATTTATTATCTACATAATTTAGCATATCTCACTGAGTTACTAGGAAGAAATATGGGAAGAATTTTTGGTGACTTCAGAAAGATTGCAGGCAAAACATTCTGAACAAATCGTACAAATGCTCTGTCCTCTGATACATAGTCATTGGTGAGCTTCAGTCTCAGCTCTGTCACATTCAGAAGTCTAGGGGGCTTTTCAAACTCAAGCATCACAGATCATGATTATGTGCCTAGTCATGAGGTATGAGGCTGTGGCCATTGTTACGGGCCAGCATCAGCTTTCTAATGATTCCATCACTAAAATATGTGGCGGAGAAATCTACACACTACTCAGAACCTGCCATTAGATGATTAGGTCATGGGGCTAATTGTTTCTACTCCTTTTCATTGGCAAGGTGTTTTGGTAGCTAGTGGTTTATTTGTAGAACGCCAAATGTTTTATAGGTGGTAATGCATCAAATGATCGATAAAGAAATGCTAGAAGGGCCACTAACAGCATCATCTGTCTTTTCCAAATAAGATCCCCAGCTCCCAGAGTAGCTTCTCATGGGCATTCAGACCAACATGAATAATAAGGGAAATAGTAAGAAAAATCAGATGGATATAGCCCTGGGGTAGGGAGATAGACAAGGAATCTAAGACTTCTGTTCTAAACAAGTGTTCACACTGTTCTCAGAAATTGAAACTATTATCCAGACCAGGCCTGTAGTGAACACCCTTAGGTAGAGCTCTGTGAGTTCAAAGCCAGCCTGACCTACAGAGGAAGTTCCAGCCACCTAAGCCTTCATAGTCAGACCCTGCCTCAAAAAGAAGCAAATAAAAAACAACTCTAATCCAGCCTTCCTATAAATGCATCCAATTATTGCTTAACAAAGCCATGAAGATTATCTGCCCAAAGGATGACGCTTAAATAAAGACATTTAAGAAACACAGTGGTCCATGCCACCAACACCAACCCTACTCCACTACAATATTTCCCAGTTTAACCCATTACCTACCATAAAGCTTTTATCCCATTACCTACAATAGAGCGGTATTTTTAATTAAATTCTCAAATAGCTTATTAAATGCTAGTCTTTTTTCTGAAAAAAAAAAGACACCTAAAAGGAAAAAGAAAATGTAAACATAATAACAATTGCCTAGAAAGAACACACATGTTTGTGCATGTTCTTCTGTCCCCATATAGAGCTGACCTGTGTATTCCCCCATCACCCTCCACATCATTGTTTGTGCCACACAGGTCAGGTGGCATAGAAAGCCACTTGCTATTCTTAGCCCATCTTTACTATTACACCAGGCAATATCATCCTGGGTTTTCCTCTGAGCCTAGTTGCATGCAGACAGCATAGTACAGTGAAATTAGTTTTGTCAAGTGATCATAAGGAAGAGAAGAGGGACACTGGAGGGACCACAGGGAAGAGGGACACGGGAGGGACCGCTTTATTTAGAGAGCAGTTATGACCATTTGGAATCTGAGCTGGGTAAGAGGCATATGGAACAGAAGGGCAAAGTGGCAGAGTGGAGGTTTGGGAAGATGGAGCATTGCTAGAATTATGCTACTGGACAGAGTGGCTACAGCAATGTTGGGTGGCAGGGTCAGAGGGAGGAGCAGGAAATTGAGATAATGAAGGAGTTTTAGGTAGTCATAATGACAAATCCCAGGATATGGTCAGAGAGCGAAGGCTGAGGTACAGTGTAGAAGGAGATGGATGGAAAGGATTCAGAAACCGAGGCTGAGAGAATGGAAGGATCATCTGCATTTGTGCACAGCAGGAATAATCTGCACAGAGACCAAATCCCTGATGATCACTGCAGCAGGCTCTCTAAAGAGAGCGACAGACGGGGACTAACATCAAAGAGCAGTTAGGGACATCTTGGAGATGAGCAGATGACAGCAACAAGGAAGAGTTTGTTAGGCCAGTGGGCATTAATGTCAAAACTGGGGACAAGGAAAGAGGAGGGTCCTGGAGCAAAGCCCAGAAGGTATAGGGAGCTTCCTGAAAAGAAGCTGAAGATGAGGCAGCTTGTGCTGGTAACAGACGCTGAGCTCCAGATGAAACAGTTGTAGAGACCTAGGAGTTGTGTAAACAACCTGTGGGAGGTGAAGGGTGCAACAGTCAATCCTCACTGTCAATTTGACTGGGTTGGGAGATGCCTAGGAGGTTGATAACATACACCCTGGGTGAGTTTATGGCTGTATTTTATTTCCAGAGATGACTTAGCCATGAGGGTGTTGGTATAATGGATAATTAATTTTTTGATGGATTCACAGTTATTGTCTGCTGGGAGTGGTGAGAGGTGAGAAGATGGAAGCAATCTCACTGTTTGGTGTTTTGGGGTTCATTTTAGATTTCTAGGGCATTATCCTAACCCATGTTCAATAATTAGCAATGGTAGAAGAGTTTCTGGTGTTACCAGTGATGGTGATGATGAACATGGTGGTGGTAGCGATGGTGATGGAGATGATGAAGATAACAGTGGTGGTGATGATAGAAATGATGATGGTGGTGGCGGTGGAGGCGGTGG